>RCUC01162891.1:0-60181 GCA_003697995.1 Taxidea taxus jeffersonii | reverse complement strand
GGATTTTAAGTCATAGGCCAAAAGGGCTTTCTCACATCAAGGTTTCAAAGAATTCCCTCCTGTTTTCTTCTAGAACTTACATGGTTTCATTTTTCGCATTTAAATATTATATCCCTGAGGGTGCCCAGTGGTCAAGAGTTGCAGTCTTGATTTCAGCTCGTCATGATCTCAAGGTTGTGAGATTGAGCCCAGATCAGGCTCCATACTGGGTGTGGAGGCTACTTAAGATTTTCTCTCTCTGGGGCGCCTGGGTGGCTCAGTCAATTAGGTTAAGTGTCTGCCTTCTAATCAGATCATGATCCCAGGGCCCTGGGATCCAGGGCCGTATCTGCCTCCCTGCTCATCTGGGAGTCTCCTTCTCCCTCTGCTCCTCCCTCTGCCCCTCTCCTGCTCATGCTCCCTCTTCCTCCCCACAAATAAATAAATAAAATCTTTAAAAAAGATCATGTCTCTCACTCTTCCCCTACCACTCCTCACCCTAATAAATAAATATCATATCCATTAAATGTTATATCTAGGAATTTATTATGGGATAAGTTGTGAGGTATGGCACTAACTCCTGTATTTTCAGATGCTAGTATTATGAGGCTTTATAATATGTTTAATATCCTGTATTTTTTTTTATCATTGCTTCTCTTTTCAGGTTTTTCTTACTATTTTTTATATACGATTTAGGATCAAGTTTTCCAAACTACAATATTTTCAACAAAATAAACTTATTGAAATGTTTGTTGGGACTGAATTAAATTTATAAACTACCTTAGGGAGAATTAAGGTATTTATGGTACCAAGTCTTCTTTTACATCTTTAAGAATTTTTAAAAGTTTTTCTCAGGGGCGCCTAGGTGGTTCAATCTGTTAAGCATTTGCCTTCAGCTCAGGTCAGGATCTCAGGGTCCTGGGATTGAGCCATGCATTGGGCTTCCTGCCCTGCGGGGTTGGGGGGGGGGCACTCCTCCCTCTCCTGCCTGCTGTTCCCCCTGCTTGTGTTCTCTCTCTCTGTCAAATAAATAAATAAAATCTTTGGAAAAAAATTTTTCTTCATATAGGTCTTAGACATTTTTTATTTAGTTTATTCCTAGGTATTTTAATTTTGTTTTTGCTGTTGCTATTGTAAATGGGATTTTTCTTCTGTTTGTTTTCTTCTGTTTGTCTGACCGTGGAATGTGTGTGTGTGTGTGTGTATATATATATGAAGCTACTAAGCCTTTACCTAACTTATTTATTTTATTGGGTAGTTTCTTGTTCAATTATCCTGAGTTTCCCAAGTTTATAATCATAACATCCATAAACAGTAATAGTTTTACTTTTTCCTTTCTAGTTTCTACAACTCTAATTTACTTCTCTTGTTTAACTACATTAGCTAGGTTCTCGGGCACCCTGTTACATAATTCTCGGGCACCCTGTTACATAACAGTAGTGATAAGGCACATCCTTATCTTGTTCCTGACTTTAATGGAAATGTTTCTAAGTTCTGCCATGAAGCACGATGTTGGATTTTGAGCTGAGATCAATTCATTTTGCCATATTAAGGAAATATCTGTTTATATCTATTTTATTCAGTATTTTTATTGAACATAGTTTTTTAATTTAGTCAAACATATTTTCAGCACCTCTGAAGATTATTATATAAATTTCTTCTCAAATTAATATAATGAAATATATTAAAATATTACCAATATTGAAATTTGAAATTTCTAGAATAAACTGTACTCCAAATTTCATTTCCTCCTGCTTTCTGACCACATCCTCCTTTTTCTCCTCCATCTCCTTCATAAGTTCTTATATTTCTGATTTGGGTCTTCTTTTAGAGAAGCAATATCTTATATTTTTTAAAAATTCATGGCAGAATGTTTGGCAACTATTTTCAACATTATTTTTTGTTGTGTCTTCTCTGGTTAGTTTTGCTGCTGTTTCTCACCTTTTATAATTTCAGTATCTCGGTTTTGGTGTCATGGCTTTTTTGTGACTCAGTATGGAATGAGTTGAGTTTCCCTGGCCCAGCTATTTGCAGTAATTATATTCAGAGAGTCTATTTTTGCTAGCATTTTCTGAGGTGAGTTGTCTCTGAACCGTTGCATTATTTTCCACATATCTTTGTTACACGCCATGAAAACTTGCAACCCTTTCCAATTTTTTCTTTCATTGTTACACATTTCATACTTAAAAAGGCTAAACTACCTGGATTAGCTATTTTTTTCACATTAATAAGATACCCAAATAATTATTTTCTGGTTTTTAATGACTTAATGATGGGTGGGAATAGTAGACCAGTCTTGTTTTCTTTGACAAAGTAGAAATAATTTTTTGCTTTAATTATAAAGTAAAATATTTTAACTTTTTAGTGCAGACAATATGGAAACTTGGCTCTGCAATTCTACCATGAATAATTTATTACCATTCACATTTTGTTGTTCTAGGCTTTCAAGCTTTTTTCTAAGTATACTTTATTTTTTTTAATATTTTATTTATTTATTTGACAGAGATCACAAGTATTCAGAGAGGCAGGCAGAGAGAGAGAGAGGAGGAAGCTGACTCTCTGCAGAGCAGAGAGCCGAACGCGGGGCTCAATTCCAGGACCCTGGGATCATGACCCAAGCCGAAGGCAGAGGCTTTAACCCACTGAGCCACCCAGGCACCCCTAAGTATACTTTAAAAGTATACATGCTTATATGCATTTTTTAAGTGAAATAATAGCATGGATTCTATTTTGTAGCCTGTTTATCATGGCCCTCTTTCTTTTAATAAATATAAACCTATAGCTTTTCAGTGAACACAACATCATTTATATCACCAATCTTCTGTTGATAATTACTTAGGTGATCTCCTGTTTCCACTACTATAAATAATATTTCCATGAATATCTTTTGCTCTTGTCTAGTTATTTTCTTTTGTTTCTATTGAAATATATTTGACATAAAATAGCCTATTAGTTTCAGGTGCACATAACTATGATTCGGTATTTTTATCCACTGCAAAATGACCCCCACAATAAATCTACTCACCATCTATCAGCATACCAAGTTATTACAATAATATTGACTATATTCCTTATGTGTACACTGCATCCCCATGGCTTATGTTGTTATAACTGGAAGTTTATACCTCTTAATCCCCTCCATCTATTTTGTCCACCCCTAACTCTCTTCCCTCTGGTAACCAATAGTTCATTTCCTGTATCTATGAATCTGTTTGGGGTTTTTGTTTGCTTTTTCATTTGTTTTATTTCTTAGATTCACATGGAAGTGAAATCGTATAGTATTAGTCTTTCTCTGTCTGACTTATTTCACTTAGCTTCATACCCTCTAGGCCCATCCATGTTGTGGCGAATGGCAAGATTTTACTCGTTTTGATGGCTGTTTAATACTCCATTGTAATATTTCACATGTCTTCTTTATCATTTCATCTATTGAGGGCATTTCGGTTGTTTCCATATCTTGGCTCTTAAAAATAACGCTGCAATGAACATAGGGGTGTATGCATCTCTTTGAACTGGTGTTTTTCTTTTCTATGTATAAATACCCAGAAGTAGAATTGTGGAATCTTATGGTATTTCTATTTTTAACTTTTTTAAAAGAGATTTGATTTATTTATTTGACAGAGAGATAGACAGCACAAGTAAGCAGAGCACCAGGCAAAAGGAGAGAGAGAAGCAGACTCCCCGCTGAGCAGGGAGCCTGATTCGGGGCTCGATCCCAGGACCCTTGAATCACAACCTGAGCCGAAGGCAGTCGCTTAACCAATTGAGCCACCCAGGCACCCCTAGCTTTTTGAGGAACCTCCATACTGTTTTCCATGGCAGCTGTACCAAATTGCATGCCCACCAACAGTGCATGGGGGTTTCCTTTTCTCTACATCCCCAGCAAAACTTGTTATTTTTTGTCTTTTTGATAATAACCAATCTCGTTATTTTCCTAGAACATTAATTATTAAGCAGAAAACCACTAGGTCAAAAGGTATAGCTATTTTTTTTTAAGATTTTATTTGACAGAGATCACAAGTAGGCAGAGAGACTGGCAGAGAGAGAGGAGGAAGCAGGCTCCCTGCTGAGCAGAAAGCCTGATGCGGGGCTCAATCCCAGGACCCTGGGATCATGACCTGAGCCGAAGGCAGAGGCTTACCCCACTGAGCCACCCAGGCACCCCAAGGTATAGCTATTTTAAAAGCAAATCACTGTTTATTAAATGTAACTTCAATTAAGCCTGAATATAACCTAACATTCATATATTGATTTTTACTACTTCAGTAAATAGTTATAAAATGTTCCTACTCTAAAATAATTTATAAACAAATTTCAAATAAATGAGAATGCCTAATTCACAGGAACTTTTTGTCCTCTCCTCCGAGGACAAAAGTTTCTCGCTCCCGCCAAAACAAAAAATTCTGTCTTATGTTATAGTCCATCTAATAGTTCTGCCTTCCTAGAAAAAGAAATGATGTATGAGAATTCATTTCTTTACCATATCTTTCAACAGGATAAAAAAGTCTAAGAGTGACCATAAAAAGACTTTTTTAGTTTTATTTTATTTTAAAGATTTTATTTATTAATTTGACAAAGAGAGAGACAATGAGAGAGGGTACACAAGCAAGGGGAGAGGCAGAGGGAGAAGCAGGCTTCCCACTGAGCAGCGAGCCCAACTCAGGGCTTAATCCCAGGACCTGGGATGATGACCTGAGCTGAAGGCAGACAGTTAACATCTGAGCCACCCAGGCACCCCAAGACTGTTTTGTTGTTGTTTTTTTAAGTCAGGTTCATGAAGGTATAATCTGTGTACAGAAAATACTCTATTGAAAGTAAAGATTTATGAGTTTTAACATATGCATTCAGTCATGTAACCACAATTGAGATATAGAACGGTTCCATCGGCCCAACAAATTTGCTCATGCTTTCTTATTGGCAATCCCTCCCCAGCTCCAGGCCCTGGAAACAACTGAGATGTTTTCTATTCAAACAGTTTTGTCTTTTCCAGAATTCCAATTAAATAGATTCATACAGACTTTTGAAACTGGCTTCTTTTACTCTATAGAAGGAGATATAAGAGTTGATGTTGCAATCCAGAATCTTCGGGGCATGCTGGTCGGCAGGAGACTTGGGGCGGGTTTCCATGTTTCAGTCTTGAAGCAGAATTACTTCAAGAAACTCAGCCTTTGCTCTTAAGAATTTCAGCTGATCAGGGATACCTGGGTGGCTCAGTCCGTTAGGCACCTGCCTTTGGCTCAGGTGTGATCCCAGGATCCTAGGATCGAATCCCACATCGGGCTCCTTGCTCAGCGGGAAACCTGCTTCTCCCTCTGCCTACCCTGCCTGCTGCTGCCCGTGCTTGTGCTCTCTCTCTCTGACAAATAAATAAATAAAAATCTAAAAAGCAAAAGTCATTAATTAAAAAAAAAGAACTCAACTAATCAGACAAGGCCATCACATTAAGGAGGGTAATATGCTTTACTCCAAATCTATTGATTATAAGTATTAATCACATTTAAAAAATATATTTGCAACAATATCTAGACTGGTGCTTGACCAAACAACTGAGCATCAGAACCTAGCCAAGCTGACACATGAAATTAACCATTACATACATAAGTGTACGTTTAATTAACCATCCCCACTGTTTTCCAAAGTGATTGTACCACCAGCAATGTATGAGTGCTCATGTGAGTGATTTTTTAAAAAACCATCATTTGTTCAATACCTACTACATACGTACTATTTGCCATAAGCCCTGGAGATATAAAGAAAATGAATCAATGTTAACCTCAAACATCTGTAAACATCCAAAGGAGTATTTTCTACTTCTAAGTATTAAGCATTAGAGGAAATATATATACATATATACATATATGTATATATATATAACACAGGTTTAAAAGGTTGAGTTTGCTGTTCAATGTTGCATAGCTAATAAGCCTAGTTTACTAGTCAGTTGATCGTGGCCTTCAAAATTTGGCTGGCATTTACAAATTTAACCATATTATCTGTCTTGCTCCCAGACATCTTGGCAGCTGCTCCTGGTTGGCGCAGTCCTGCACCTAAAGGAAGATGGTGGCCACAAAGAAGATGAAAAAGGCATTGGAGTCAATCAACTCTAGGCTCCAACTCGTTATGGAAAGTGGAAATTACCTGCTAAGGTACAAACAAGTCTGAAAATGGTCAGACATAGCAGAACAAAACTGGTCCTCCTTGCCAACAACTGCTCAGTCTTGAGGAAATCTGGAATAGAAGGTGGCGCCATGTTGGCCAAAACTGGCATCCATCACTACAGTCACAATAATATTGAATTAAGCACAGCCTGTGGGAAATACCACAGAATATGTTCACCGGCCACCATTGATCCAGGGGTTCTGGTATCATTAGAAGCATGCAGAAACAGAGGCGTGAAAGGCAAATCATGTAAAATGTTACTTTTAATAAAACTGGCCAGAGCTTGTCTAAAAAGAGAAAAATGTAGCCATCTTATACATGCCCTCAGCAGAGACCAATATCTTAATTAGAAGGATAAAACCAGAAAACCTAAAAGGGGTGGACCATCTCGGCCATTGTTTTTATCTCCCTCCATAGGAGGAGATGTCAACTATTAATGAAGAATGAGGGGGTTATGCATGTCAGCTATGCCTCATCAGGGAAGAGAGGAAAGAACAACTTCTTCTAGAGGATGGTGCTTAGCTCAGTGCCCAGCCAGTCATCTCATTTCTATGTTAATGCTGTCTCTCCTTCCCACTCCAGCGAGCTCTACCTACCTCAGCTGATGGACAGGCCCAGCAGCATCTGCATCAGAAATCAAATAACAATTTTCAATAAAAACCTCAATGGCGACCTCATGCAAAAGGACTAGAACCACAAGGATCATGGGCAGTGGCTTTGAAAGAAATGAGCAGAATGAGCCCAATGTTTATAACATTCACTTTTAGCATCATTTCACCCTTTAGCAACATGGAAAATTGATGACTCAGAAATCAGGAAGCTCATAGATGAGCAGGGCTTAGCCCCCAATGGGTAGAAGTACCAAGGAAATAATAGAGCTGGAGCTCTCCACAGCAAAGTCGCCAGGTTTTCAGGACTGCTCCTGGCCTATCTGCCCCCTGGGTGCTGTTCCTCACCCACTCCATCGCTGGGGGTGGGCACTGCGGGGTCTGGAGAGGGGACTCACTCTTTCCCTATTATCTGTTTTCATGTTCTATCATTTCCTCTTGCTATCATTCTATTCCCTCTTCCCATAACTCCTTTAGGCTTTCTTCTTCTTCCTTTCCCTTTGCTGCTCTTCTCCCCAGCTTAAGCCTTAAGTGCCTTCACAAAGACAGACATGCTCCTTTTTCCAAGGAAAAGGCTATGGGCTATGGTGGATGGCCAGCCACCAAAGTCCATGCCTTATAACATAGGCCCCAATATAAAATACTGGTGAATAGATATCCACAGTGGAAAGATGTCCCTTTGGGGCACCTGGGTGCCTAGGTTGGTTAAGCGTCAGCCTTTGGCTTAGGTGGATCTGGGAGTCCTAGGATCAAGTCCCTCGTCCAGCTCCCTGCTCCCTCACCCTCTGCCTGTATGCACACCGCCACCCCTCTCCCCGACTTGAGCTCACTCTCTCTCTCAAAAATAAATAAATAAAATATTTTTAAAAAATCACACACACACACTCAAAAGATATACCTCCTTCAAAGACATAAGCCATCCTACTTTGTAGTTACACATAAAGACACATTTACTTCAGTATTCTTGTTGGGTAGTCCTTCACATGCCCATTTCCCCTTCTTCAACAACCACACCCAAGTTTAGTAAATGCAGCAGTTGAGTCAAGCTACAGAAAATGGCATTTCTGGGGCACCTGGGTGGCTCAGTGGGTTAAAGCCTCTGCCTTCAGCTCAGGTCATGATCTCAGGGTCCTAGGATCAAGCCCCGAATCGGGCCATCTGCTCAGAGGGGAGCCTGCCTCCCCCTCTCTCTCTGCCTGCCTCTCTGCCTACTTGTGATCTCTGTCAAATAAACAAATAAAATCTTTAAAAAGAAAATGACATTTCTTCACCAAGGATGACCATTGAGAGGTGAGTGGTTGTGAGTTGGGACTTTAGGGAAAGCTCATTAAAGAGGGCTGGTCAGCTGAGACCTGACATACCCTTTGCCTTTTCCCCTTTGCTATGGGTCGCACTGTGCTTCCCCCACCTCCTGCATTCATATGTCAAAGTCCTAATTCCTAAAACTGACTGTATTTGGACATAGGGTCTTTTTTTAAAACAATTTTTTAAATTTTTTATAGACATATAATGCCTTATTAGCCCCAGAGGTACAGGTCTGTGAATTGCCAGGTTTACACACTTCACAGCACTCACCATAGCACATACCCTCTGGACGTAGGGTCTTAAAGTGGTAGTTAGGTTAAACCAAGGGTTATAAAAGTGGCTTATAACATATGACTGGTGTTTTTAGAAGACGAGATTAGGACACAAACAAGGATGAAAAGGGAAGGGATGAGAAGGGAAGACCGTGTGAGGACATAGGGAGAAGCCAGTCAACTATAAGCCAAGGACAGGGGCTCCAGAAGAAGCTAACTCAGCCCACACCCTGATCTCTGACCTCTGGCCTCCAGCTGTGATAATAAATTGAGAGGGGAGGTGCCTGGGTGGTAAAGTTGATTAAACAACTGACTATTGGTTTCAGCTCAGGTCATCATATCAGGCTCCCGGGGTGGAGCCCCTCACTGGGCTCTGCGCTCAGCTCAGAGTCTACTTCTGCCTCTCTCTCCTTCTCCCCCCAGCTTTCCCCACTTTCAAGAAAATAAATACATCTTTGAAAAATAAATAAATAAATAAATAGACGTTTGTTGCTTCAGCCACCAAGTCTGAGGTATGTGAGGCAGCCCTAGGAAGCTAACACACCTTTCCCTGTCTTCCCACCTCAAAACAGGAGTCATGGAATCAGCCGCAGAGCCATCTTGAAACCATGGAAACCCTCGTGCTCCTTGTTCAGAATGTGGAGCTGGGAGTTAGAAGACCCCAGGACACAGACGACACCGTGCAGCCCTCTAGCCTACATCGTCGACGGCTCTGTTGGTGCAGGTCTTCATATCAGCAGCCACATGCAATGTTTACCTCTTTACCAACTGGGTGCTTTTTTACTCAGCCCCATCTCTAGCCTTCCCTACAAAATCCTCCCTCTCCCTTCTCTCTGATTTTCTGGGACCCCCTCAGAAGAAAGCCGCACATGCAGCAACCTATTGGCTCCAGGTCCTTCCTCTCTGCTGTCTTCCCACGTGAACAGTCCCTAGTGTTAGGTCACCCGGAGGACCTCCCCCATGGCCACTGCAAGTGGCACTCTAAGAGATCTCTGAAACCAAACCCAAATGCTTTATTTCCCAAATCTAGCCCTCGGATGGCCTCCGCCCCCCACCCTGTGCCATCCTTTGCCATCAGACCCTGAAGCACCAGAACCTCAGAACCCTGGAGTTTCTAACAAATCACCTCCTCCAGCCTCTGGCTCAGGCAGGCAGGCAGGAGCACAGCACCACAACATCTTCTGGTCTTATGCCCCTCTTTTTAACTTCCAAATGCCTCCCTTCAATTCCAAAGTAAAGTCATCTTTGATTTGCTTTTCTCTTTCCCAGAATGTTTGCACCAGAAGAAGCATTTATGGAAATTAGTTGCACTTCAGTCAAAACTCTCTGAAATTCCAAATACCAGAACCCAAGCTATAGTATTGAGGAAAACGCCCAATTATGAAAAGATCAGACGAAGTTGACATTGGCCTAGTATCGCTGGTTCATGGAGTAACTCTAGTGGAAAGGTTACAGCTGTGAGAGCCCGCAAGCATTTTGGAGCAATCTCAATGAGAGCCTGCAAGCATTTTGGAGCAATCTCAAAGTCCACATTGTCCTCTGTTAGTTACTAAGAAATGATTCTATCAGAGCCAGGGTAGAGAGCATGAAAAAATTTCCCAGCCTGTTTGTTCACCTTTCTCCCTTGAGTTTTGGGCAACCACTTCACGATCTAATTATTTTGCAGGAGGATTTTTACATCTGAAAAAATCCTCTTTTCCAGGTTAAAGAGAGGCACACACTAAGGTTCACAGTGGCTCTCTCGCAGAGGAAGGATTGTGAATTGTTATTTCTTCATTATACCTTCCTATAATTTCAAGTTTCCATAAATGAGACCATGTTTGTGCTATAAAAAGAATAGGTGCAGGGGTTTTGTTGTTGGTTTTTTTTTAAATAGAGGAAAATCTGCCTTCCTTCCAGACTTATCTTAGAGAAACCCAATTCAAATTATTAAACATGTCTATCATTTCCTTCCTGGATGGAAAAATGGATGTGTTGGCCCCTGGCATTTATCAACACCACTAACACGATCATTTCATTCTAACCTCCTCAAGGCCAAAGAGTTGCTTTCCCCCATTTTGCTCCCTGGATAAAACCAATGTTTGAGACACTGTGAACATAACTGAAATAATCTAAATCAGATGATTCAAAAGTCTAAGACCGGAAGAAACAGCTGTTGACTGCAGTAAGAAAGTCAGTCTGCGAAGCAGCTCTTACACAGTATCCCGGGGAAACTGAGCATTCAACCATGTGGAACAGTTTGTGCTTTTGTAAGACAGCCTAGGAAGGCATTTTTTTATTACAAGAGTTTCTGTGTTTTTTTTAAGATTTAAATTTTTTTATTTTTTAAAAAGATTTTATTTATTTATTTGACAGAGATCACAAGTAGGCAGAGAAGCAGGCAGAGAGAGAGAGGAGGAAGCAGGCTCCCTGCTGAGCAGAGAGCCTAAGATTTTATTTTTAGGAGCACCTGTTTGGCTCAACAAATTAAGCGTCTGCCTTCTGCTCAGGTCATGATCTTGGGGTCCTGGGATGGAACCCCATGTGGGGGAATCCCTGCTCAGGAGGAAGTCTGATTCCCCCTCTCCCTCTGCCTCTCCCCCTGCTTGTGTGCATTCTCTCTCTCTCAAATAAATGAATGAAATCTTTGGAAAAAAATTATTTCTAAGTAATCTCTACACCCAATGTGGGGCTCCAATTTACAACCCTGAATTCAAGACTCTCACGTTCCACAGACTGAGCCCACCAGGAGACCCCACAAGATAATTTTTTAAGTCCAAAGAAGAAACATGCTGAAAGCCAGCTGCCTTTCCACCCTGCATGGCATTCTTAAACAGTGGTGGGAAGTCATGGCTGACTTTATTTGGGATTATTTTATTTTATTTTATTTAAAAGATTTTATGTATTTATTTGATAGAGAGATAAAGAGCACATGTAGGCAGAAAGCCAGGCAGAGAGAGAGGGAGAAGCAGGGTCTCTGCTGAGCAGGGAGCCTGATGTGGGGCTCGACCCCAGGACCCTGAGATCATGACCTGAGCTGAATGCAGAGGCTAAACCCACTGAGCCACCCAGGCACCCCTATTTGGGATCATTTTAGAGAAATGTCTATCTCTCATCCCTTCAGCCCTCTGTAAAGCAGGGATGGTAACACCAAGAGACATGTTAGAAAAATGAGATGAGATGTTCACCCATGTATTCAATTAATAGTAATTTAATTTCAATATGAATAATCGAGGAACTGATTAAATGGGTAACTCCCCACACTTTTGCTTCTCATTTTTTTCCTCCTCCTGTCGGACCTGATAACTTCAATCCCTTTCATCTCTCTGTCTACATGTGTAGACAGTGGTATGATAATAGGAAAACCAGTCCATTTTTGCTTCTATTTCAGCAACACAGACTAGGGAGGACTACCGCACAAATAAAGACTTTTATCCACGAGCTCCCCGTTTCATTTATCCATGCTCTCCCAGTTTTCTCAAATCTATAGGATTATTTTTACTAAGTGTACTGAACCTGGATATTGGCTGGGGGAAATAAACACAAAAAAACTCAAGAGCACTTCTGTCAACAGGACCCCAGAGCTGGAGATGCCTCTGTGCCTCCCAGTGCAGAGCAAGGGCTGAGTCAAGAGTGCCAGGGCTACCTTTGGCTCCTTCTGGGCAGGAGAGCCTCAGCCTCCAGCCCAAGCCTGAACGTGATGGCTGAGATGGTAGCCTGCAGTGACTGATCACCTATAACAACCCACATCCCGTTCACTTCTCACTTCCAACGATTTGACTGAATCCTATGAAAGAGATTGCCATTCCTCTAAACCAAAAGTGGTTGAGTGGTCATAATCTCATGTGCCTCAATCGAATATTTGTCATTATCTGTATGTCTGTTCTATAGAGAAGGAAACTTTTTTCCTAAAAAAGTCCTGAATCTTTCCCCCCTAGCTCCTGTGCCAGTTGAAGGAAAAGAGTCCAGCCTGGGGAACACTCCATTTTAGAAAAGGGGCTCTGTACAGGAGTGCCTGTTCCCACTACTTTAACCCCAACCCACCAGCCCATGGCCTCCCAGCTTCATCAAACCCTGAAAATTATGCCCTTGAATTAGCCAGTTTCAGTCTGAACAAAGAACTATTCAAAAGCATTCTTATTTGCTACCTAAAAGAAAAGGAATTAGATGGCTATACCACATACATTCCTGTATCTAGATTTGTCTGATTCACAAATCAGACAAATCTCTCTCTCTTTCTGGGGTTCTCATGTTTATCTGCTCAATGAACAAAATGCAACTATTCTACTATTTGCTAAGATGGTTGTAAGTTTGGGAATCTCTGCTAAAACCCATTGTTCTCTTCTCTGAATTTCTGGAGTTCTTATTAGGCATCTACTCATTTTATCAACTTTATTGAGCACTGTGGTGGTCAACTTTATGTATCAGCTTGGCAAGGTTCTGAGCCCAACAGTCAGAGGCTTTTCTAGATGTTGCTGCGAAGGTATTTGTGGATATGATCAACGTTTATAATCAGTCGGTTTTGTGTAAAGCAGATTAGCTCGATAAAGCCTCATCCCATCAGTTTGAGAGCCTTAAAAGCAAAGACTGAAATTCCCTGAAGAAGCAGTTTCTGGCTCAAGACCACAGCCTAGGGACACTGTCTGAGCTTCTAGTCTGCTGGACTGCCCTGTGGATTTCAGACTCAGGACTACAGTAGCCCTGCTACCTGAATGTCCAAGCCTACGAATTTCAGACCTGTCGGCCCTCACCATCATCTGAGTCAATCCCTTAAGGTCAGTCTATCAGCTGTCTATCCAGTTAGCTAGCAGCCATCTTACTGGTTCTGTTTTTCTGGAGCAGCCTCAGAATGTGGGCCAGGCACTGTACTAATTAATGAGGATCCGGATAAACCTATGATGAGACAACGTCCTTTCAATGCAGGGGAAACATGTTAAGAGTAAAATTACAACATCTTAAGATCAGGGCTATTAGAATGAGAATAAATTGGTGTGGAAACCACAAAGGAGATGACTTATTCTGCCTGCGGGTAATTGAAGTTGTGCATACAGAAATGGCACGTGCTCTGGAGCTCAAAGGGCAAGAAGGCATTCCCAGGGTGTCCAGGTATAGAGGAGGTGTTATTCGGGGAAAGGCATTGTAGGAACCATTCACTAAGCCCAGGATCCTGTGAATCCAATATGGTGCCCAAATATTGCAGGTACACATTATGAAGCATTGTGAGACCAGGATGGAGAAGATTAGGACCAACCAAGTTGTAGCAATTGTATTGAAACTGAGATACCACTTCTTGGCCAAGGTTGGTGGTGGAGTTTAGAATTAAGTGCTAGCTGAGACTGAGGGAAAAAGCAAAAGAAATATCATTTCAGCACATGATAAAACTCTTCATTTTGAAGAGAGAAAAGAATCCAAGTCAAGAGAACATCACTCTTCAGACAACAAACACTTGGTGAGTACTTACCCTTGGCCAGGAAATGTTCTAGAAGCTAGAAATATAGCCATGTATCAGATAGAGGTCTTAGGCTATACAGCCTGGGGGTAGGCAGAAAGGAATTACATGTTCCCCAGCCCAGCCCAACCTAGAACTGAATCAAATGAAGGTCACATTCACAATGTCAACCATGTCCTTGCAAAGTCTCTCAGTTATTTCAGGAACTATCATTATCAGACATCTATCATTAACCTCCTGCTCTGCTTTGGTCACTTCAAACATCTGCTGTTGAAGCCCCTGCTGTCAGAGAATCTGACTCAGGCTGTTTCCATTGCTTTCCCCCACCACCCGCCTCAGGGAAAACACCTCCAACCACAAGTTCCAGATTTTTTAAAAAAATGTATATTTGGGGTGCCTGGGTGGCTCAGTGGGTTAAAGCCTCTGCCTTCGGCTCAGGTCATGATCCCAGGGTCCTGGGATCGAGCCCCGCATCGGGCTCTTTGCTCTGCATGGGGCCTGCTTCCTCCTCTCTCTCTGCCTGCCTCTCTGACTACTTGTGATCTCTGTCTGTCAAATAAATAAATAAAATCTTTTAAAAAAATGTATATTTACTTGTAAATAATTATAAAATTAATTATATATATGTATATATATACATATATATATACATACATACACACACAAAAACTGTTTTTATTAATTTTCTATGGTGGCAGTTTTCTATAGTATTTTTTATTTTAAAAAATTACCCCAGGGGTGCCTGGGTGGCTCAGTCCGTTAAGCTTCCAACTCTTTTTTTGGCTCAGGTCTTGATCTCAGGGTCACAAGTTGATATCCAAGCTCAGCATGGAGCCTACTTAAAAAAAATTACACTGTACGTCAGGTTATTAAGAATTAGAATGATTGCTAGTAAGTATTGGCAAAGATGTGAAGAATGGGAACACTGTTGGTAGTGATGGGTTTAGGACATGCCACCCCAAAATGTGGCACCTTGGCATACTGAATATCTTAAACAGAAGGAATTTGAGAAAACGGCAAATGGGGAAAGGTGTCACCCACATACCCTTCTCCCTTGAAATGGGTCAATGAAATTCCCACATGAAAGCTGCTGTCTCTCTACTAGGAGAAGGAAAATGTTCTCACCACAAGAGACAGGGAATCTGGGGCTGAGAAAAATGGACAAACAAACATTGTTCAACTAATACTTATCTTCCAGTTATTTCTTCATGACTCACTCCTCCTAGCCCCAGCCCCTTTGTCTTGTCCATTCTTCACAAATTAATTGTTTATTTGTCTAACAGGTATAAAAGTTTCCTGCTCTAGTAACTGCTTTGGGTCTTCATACTACTGTGCAGACTCCCATGTACATGTAAAAATCTAATAAAATGTGTATGCTTTTCTCCTGTTCACCTGTCTTTGTCAATTTGTTTTTCAGATCCAACCAGGGGTCCTGAGAGGGTGAAGGAAAACTTTTTCCTCCCCTGCACTGGTGACTCCTATGATCATTCTGGGAGGTAGTATGGTGGTACTTAATCAAATTTAATAAGTATATTCCTTATGTCCCAGCAATCCCACTCCTGGTAAACTATACCAGAGACATTCTGGTATGGCCAGAATGGTATAGGCCATGTGGACAGAGATGTTCATTGCAATGCTTATATTTTAAACCCTAGATCTGAGCTAGAAACAACGCTGTGCAGCAGTTAAAGGCAACATGCTAGATATATAATAATATAGATTTTTTTTAACTTTATTTAAGCTTTATTTAAACATATAATGTAACCCCACCACCCTCTCCCAACCCCTCTTCCCCCCACCCCCCTCAGTTTGTTTTATGACATTAAGAGTCTCTTTTGGTTTTTCTCCCTCCCGATCCCATCTTCTTTCATTTTTACTTTTCCTACCACCTTAACTCCCACCCCCAATAATATAGATTTTTAAAACTTAAGGCTGTGTTTTTAAAAAGTTAGAAAAGATGGGGGTGCCTGGGTGGCTCAGTGGGTTAAAGCCTCTGCCTTCGGCTCAGGTCGTGATCCCAGAGTCCTGGGATTGAGGCCCGCATCGAGCTCTCTGCTGAGCAGGGAGCCTGCTTCCCTTCCTCTCTCTGCCTGCCTCTCTGCCTACTTGTGGTCTCTGTCTGTCAAATAAATAAATAAATATAAATAAATAAGTAAATAAAACGTTAGAAAAGAAAAAAGGTGGGGTGCCTGGGTGGCTGAGTCGGTTAAAAGTCTGCCTTCAGCTCAGATCATGATCTCAGGGTCCTGGGATTGAGCCCCATGTTGTGCTCTCTACTCAGCAGAGAGTCTACTTCTCCCTCTATGCTCTCCCCCTCTCTCTTTCTCTCTCAAATAAATAAAATCTTTTAAAAAAAGAAAGAGAAGAAAAGAGAAAGGTTTCTGGCAAAAGAGCATTTATGTGAATTAAAAATAAGCATACAAAACACGACATATTATATAAGAACACATTCAAGTTCAAAGATACATGTCAAGGGTGCCTGACTGGCTCAATCAGTAGAGCATGTGACTCTTGATCTCAGGGTTGTGAGTTCAAGCCCCACCTTGGGCATGGAGCTTACTTTATAAACAAACAAATAAATAAATAAGATACATGTTAATACATTAGAATGGTTGCTGGTTGGAGGAAGAAGAAAATGGGAGTGGAGAATTCATCAAAGGTGGACAAAGCTGGTCTTTCAAAAATGAGGTTGTATTGGTCGGGGTTCTCAGTTGCAAACCACAGAAGCCAACACTGTTTGATTTAAACATAAAAGGGGAAAAAAATGTAAGACTATTGGGTAGCTCACTGAAACACCTGGAGGTCCCAGAGTCTATGTAATCAGAATGAGAACCATAGGGGTGCCTGGGTGACCCAGTCAGTTGAGCCTCCAACTCTTGATTTCAGTTCAGGTCACAATGTCAGGGGTTGTGGTATCAAGCCCCATACTGGGCTGGGAGTCTGCTCAAGGTTTTCTCTCCCCCTTTATCTGCTCCCCATCCTCACATGCTCTCTCTCTATCACTCTGTCTCTAAAATAAATAAATAAGGACAACTGGGTGATTCAGTTGGTTAAATGTCTGCCTTTGGCTCAGATCATGATCCCAAGGTCCTGGAATCAAGTCCCACATCAGGCTCCTTGCTCAGTGGGAAACCTGCTTCTCCCACTCCCCCAGGTTTGTGTTCCCTCTCTCACTATATCTCTCCCTGTCAAATAAATAAAATTTTTAAAACTTAAAAAGAAATAAATAAAATCTTAAAAATACAATAAAATAAACCTTGGGGTGCCTGGGTGCCTCAAGTTGTTGAGCAGCTGACCCTTGGTTTTAGCTCAGGTCGTGACCTCAGGGTCATGGGATTGGGCCCCACTTGGGGCTCTGCAATGCAAGCTAAGCCTGCTTAAGTTTCTCTCTCCCTCTCCCTCTGCCCTTCTAGCTCATGTTCTCAGTCTCTCTCTAAGGTAAATAAAATCCTGGGGCACCTGGGTGGCTCAATCAGTTAAGCGGATGACTTCAGCTCAGGCCATGATCCCAGGGTCCTGGGGATCGAGTCCTGCATTGGGGTCCCTGCTCATTGGGGAGCCTGCTTCTCCCTCCCCACCCTCCCACTCATTCTCTTTCTCTTTCTTTCACTCTCTTTCAAATAAATAAAAATAAAGTAAATAAAATCCAAATAAATAAATAAATGAATCTTAAAAAAAAAAAGAATCATAACCCACAAATTGGCTGGGTGAGGCTACCCAGTTGCAGTCTCTGAGGACAACATTGCTTTTATTGCCTGAACAAGAAGAAACTGAAGGTTCTGGCCATGTTCTCCATCATCAGAGGGCAGCCCCATGCTCCAGAATCTTTATATCAAAGGATGGATTCAGCTCTGGATTCCTTGTCTGGGGCAGGTGCATCAAAATGACCAAGCCTGGGTCACGGGCAGTGCCCTATCTACAAATGAGGCTGGAAATGACTGTTTTTAGCTCCCCCACTGTGGAATGTATTTTCTGCCTCCTTCCAAGATGCACAGAAATGAGAGAGATTGTTCAGCAAAAGAGAGTCTTATGATGGTCAATGGATAACAAAAGCTTTCTAATGGAAGTATGACCAACAATGGTAACTTCTGCCCCGAGTTCAAATTAGAGTCCATTGAATTTTCCAACTAGAAAGCCATTGAAAAGATTTCCCAGAATAGTTTCACTGGAACACTGGAAGCAGGAGACAGATGGTAGTAAGATGAAGACATAATCGGGGTCGACTACTAAGGAGCTTAACCGTGAATGGAAGGGTAGAGGGGCTCCTCTGTAGAAAACAAGCAGAATGAATGAAGGGACTTGCTTTTATTTTTAAAATAAAAGAGGATTGAGCACATTTTAGGCTAAGGAGGAGGAGCTGGCAGAAAAAAGGTTGCCATGGTTAGAAAGTGAACAGATGATTTTAAAAAGCCACATCCGGATCAGAGCCCAGGTGGAAAGATTAACCTCAAAATGCTGTAGGCAGAGACAACTGCTCCTCTGAGAGAGGAGGAAAAAAGTGAGGCAAGAAAAGTATTTGTCTGTATATCACCGTGTACATTGGATAGCATAGGTGGCGTCTATTAGATGGCTGTTGGATAAGCAAGAATCACTGAGGGAGGGGCGCCTGGGTGGCTCAGTGGGTTAAAGCCTCTGCCTTCGGCTCCAGTCATGATCCTGTCCTGGAATCGAGCCCCGAATCGGGCTCTCTGCTCAGCAGGGAGCCTGCTTCCCCCCACTCTCTCTCTGCCTGCCTCTCTGCCTACTTGTGCTATCAAATAAATAAAAAAAAAAAGAATCACTGAGGGAGGCAGAACTTGGGGGGTTAGCCTTAAAAATAAAACTGGCAGTTATTTTGCCAGCAAAAATAGGTTTAGTTGGGAGGCACGGTCTTAGTTGGTTAAGTGTCTGACTCTCCAACTCAGTTCGGGTCTAGATCTCAGGGTTGTGAGTTCAAGCCCCACGTTGGACTCCATACTGGGTGTTGAGCCTACTTAAAAAATAAAATAAAATTAAAAAATAGTAACTACATAACAGGTTTATTTGGAATACCAGATAATTGCAATCTGGGACAAGCAAGCTACAGCAAAACAGGCAAGTCCAGAGAGCAAAGGCAACGAATGGACTGCTCTTTAATAGAGGAAAGTGGGGAGCAGGAAAGGCTATTATAAACAAAAAGTCCATTGGAGTAAAACTGGAGTTCAAAGTATAGTCGCTTTTCCTTGGCTGGGGTGTGACAGTCTCCCGCTGGCCGGGCTACTATGGGGGAGTAGGAGGAAAACTGTCTTCCTCCTGCAGGGATGGTAAAGCAGTAGTAAGGTAGTAACCATTTGCAAGTTGCCGCTCTTCCTGTTGTGTCTGGGACTCAGTAGGGGCGCGAGGGCTCCCCCTGCTGGCCCCCGACTCCGATTTAAACAAGGTTTCCTTTAATTGATTTTTATAGGGGTGAGTTAGAGGCCTTGCGGAGAGTGATGAAATTTTCTAACTGCTTACCAGAAGGGGAGCTAAACGTCATCAGGTTAAAATATATATATATTCAAATATGGGTAAAGTTATCATTGAAGATTTTAAACTGAAAGTGGTTCTGATCTGCTTCCTGATTGGTTTTTCCTTCCTGGCCAGGTGCTGAAGCAAAGATGCTGGGGGCTGTTTTGGCTCCTGGAGAGGGGAGGGCACATACCCCAAAACAGTAGGGAGCCGCTGGGGGCTGCCTGGTGAGAGAGTCATTAAAGTGACAGTCCATCAGGCCACAGACTAGATAAGAAAGGAAATGTGGCCCGGACAGGTATTTTCAGAATTCCTCCGAGGAATTCTGTAGAATTGTACAGAATTGTACAACAATTGTAGGTTGTAGAAGGAAAGGAGCAAGAGCCGGGAGGATGGGGTTCATGGTCCGAGTGGGCTTTTAGAGTTTTAGATTTTAGAGGTGGAATTAGGTCCAGGATGTGACCATTAAAAAACAATAACCTCTGGGGAAAACAAAAAACAACCACAATAAACGTTAATATGAGGTGCAGAGAACAGAAATCATTTAGAGAGACATCTTGGCCCGGAAGCCTGAAACTCAGGGGCGCCTGGCTGGCTCAGTCCATAGAGCGTGTGATTTGTGATCTCAGGGTTGTGAGTTTGAGCCCCACATTGGGCAGAGAGTTTATGTGATAAAAAAGAAAAGCAAAGGAGAAGAAACCTAAAATGGAGGGGGAAGTGTTGCCCTCGGTAAAGAACGAGTCCCTAGCCTGTGGACCAAGACAACCTGTCGCAGCAGAGTTCCTGCTCTTTAATATACTTATATAACATGACATGACATTAACATGACTATAACATGACATCAGCCATTCATGTCATCCAGCTGCTCCCCTTGTGCTAATTCTGTGCTCACCCTAGCAATCTGACTGGAATCGGGCTTCCCACGTAGACTTTGCAAAAATGCATTGGTTAGCAATGCAACTATTTGTTCATGGTAATTAGAGATCTACTGGTTAATTAACAAACAGGCATTTTAGGTTTTTATATATGGATTTGTTCAGAGTCAGACCCCCAGAACCAAACTCCTCTGGATGTCCTCACAATTGAATTTCAGAGCCTAAAAAGCTAAGTATCATCCCCCGGAAAATGACACAAAATACTGGCACCACTTTAAGTTAGATTTGGGTGATGCCCATCCTTTCCGAGGTCATGTTTCTGGGGTCCATGTTCTTCCCACAAATCCATCACTGATTTCTGCATGCCATCTAAGGAGGAATAACACTCATCTTCTCTTTCTTTCTTTCTTTCTACCCAGAGCGTAGACTAAAATTAAACTAATGAGATTGTAGTGATCTATTCTATGGTACCATATAAATGTATAAATATTAAACACCTGCAAGTCAGTGTGATACTTATAAAAGATAGAGGGCAAAGAAATGGAAAGGAAACGACCTTTCTGGTCATAAAATGATAAGAAAATGAACGGTTCATTGCCATCCCAGTGGACAAGGTTAATGATTTGGGAACAAGGCCAAAGTTGAGCAGGTGTGCGGCTGAAATCTCAGGTGGTCTCCACCTCCATGACCCGTGCTATCCAAATAAACCTTTCTAGAGTTGTGACAACTGCTGATACCACCGAGGCTAAGTAAGCATTCTATCGAATAGCCTGCCCCTGGTACAGGAGAATAAAGTCAATCTATCTCCTACTCTCCTTGTAAATATATTTATTGGGGCTATTCTCCCTCTTCCCCTTGAAGCAGGTTCTGTGGCTTTTCTAATTATTCTCAAATCATGCAAGGTCCCCTGGCCAATTTTTAAAAAATATTTATTTACGCCATCTCTACACCCAACGTGGGGCTTGAACTTATGACCCCTAAGATGATGAGTTGCATGCTCTTCCAACAGAGCCAGCCAGGCACCCTGGACTATATCTCATATGCCAATTTCACATACTAGTTCAGGCTTTGAACTTCATGTTAAGTTGGAGCCCCTCCTTTGCCCCAGCTCCGGCTCATTGCCAGATGGCAGCAGTTTCTCTTTTTCTGCCACTTTGGACTTTGACTATTCCACCTCTGTCTTACTATCTGTGTTCCTTATGTTTCCAGAAAAATTATTAGGGAGCAGGAAAATTATTCCTTGTACCATGATGCTTAACTAGTTGGCACTCTTTGGAACCGCCCAACCTTTCTCTTTCTCTAGTGAGGGCTTTTATGAGTTCTGTGATGCCTCTGATAAGTCAAGGTACTCCAGAAAACAGCATTTGCCCTAGATGATTCAAGCAGACTCTTTAAAGGGCCTGCTGAGAGAGATTTGTGTAAGGGCTAATGGGCTACAGAAGGGACGAGGTCACAGTGGAAAGCTGTTACTATTCCAGGCGTGAGAGGACAAGGAAAGGGAACAGTGGCACTAGAGCCTCAAGAGAGCTGAGGTTATTTTTAATTTATTTCCTTTTATTTATGACAGAGAAAGAGAGCGAGAAAGGTAACACAAACTGGGGGAATGGGAGAGGGGAAGCAGGCTCCCCGCTGAGCAGGGAGCCTGATGTGGGGCTCAATCCCAGGATCATGACCTGAGCCAAAGGCAGACACTTAATGACTGAGTCACCCAGGTGCCGAGAGCTGAGGTTATGAGAGAAGAGCCGCCTGGAACTAATGTAGTCCTGGAAGGAGGCAAACACTGCCAATGGCACAGTACCAATGTGGAAAGGCAGCAGGGAAGAAGTACCTAGAACTTCCCCCTCTTGGTCTCTGATTTCCTGCCAGTGCTTCACATTGGCCGAACCCAACTGGAGGCTAGCCAGCAATAGAGCTCAAGTAAGAGAGAGAGCTCTCCAGAGAACAGCCTCCTGGGGACAAAAAAGGATCAAGATGAGCAAACAAAATAACCGATACACCCCCATCACGGGGATGTCTCACCTCTGAGTCCCCTGATGAAGGCAAGTGCTTCTCTGTTAGGACAATTTGCTTGTTCTTTCCTAACCCTCTAGGAATTAATCCTGCAAAGCTTCCACTCTGCTATGTAGAGAATGACAGAAAATACTCCCATATCCTGTTACATATAATATTTACAATTGGGAGCCTGGGTGGCTCAGTCGTTAGGCATCTGCCTTCAGCTCAAGTCATGGTCCTGGGATGGAGCCCCGCATCGGGCTCCCTGCTCAGCAGGAAGCCTGCTGCTCCTTCTCCCACTCCCCCTGCTTGTGTTCCCTCTCTAGATGTCGTTCTCTCTCTCTCTGTCAAATAAATAAAATTTTAAAAAATCTTTATTAAAAAAATATTTGCTATTGACTGAGCTACTCAGAGCCAGGCATTGTGCTAAGATGCCTTCATGTGTTCTCTCTACACCTCGTAATAGTTCATGGAAGCAGATAATATCTAACCAAAGAGAATGACTGAGAAGAGGGAGAGAGACTGACCCCGAGGGGTCAAGTGACTCACTCAAGCCTCAAAACGGTCTTTCTGTACCAAATGTCTCCAGAAACAGCAAACACATTTCTTTATTTGTTATCATGTGTTTTGCCCTTTTACCCCTCTTTCTCATCCTTGAAGTTGGCATCGGTATATTTAGCTTGGACATCGCAAGCAGCTGACCTTGGCTCTGAGATCTGAGATTTCCGCCGGGAATTACTCTACGTCAAGCTGGTTAAAGAAACCAAATCCCATGTGCCCTCCTTAATGAGCCGGCTCATGTTTCATCTCATTGGTTGTTTTATTTGGAGTTCTTTAAGGAACAACTGCTCTTCTTCTACCCTGAGTAAGGCTTCTTTCATGGATTAAGACATAATTTTTAAAGGGTATCTCCCAAGGGGTGTGAACAACATACGCTACAGTTATTTCATTCTGGAAAATTCTGAAATGGAAAATTCAGCTTTGCAAAGAGATTGGTTTTCATCACAATCTGTCTTCTTTCCTGATCAGATCATTAGGGGACCCGAATCTGGGCCTCTCCGTTCAGCTAGGGGAGCATTCCAGGGCCAGCCTGGACTGAACACAGTCTGTGTTCCACTTAGAATAATGCTCCCCGAGGTTATCTGGGTATGGGGTGATTCTTCACTGGCAACCCTCTTCCAAAATCTTAATTTCACTAAGATGTGTTCTGCAGGAGCAAAGCAGCCTTACCTTGACTGCGAGGTATGAATAAGTAATGCACTTATCTTGATAGTGGTTAAACCAGCTGGTTGGCACCTAGAACCTTCTCTCTGTCTCTTTTTAAGTCTGTCTCTTTAGTAAGCCTTTCAGAGTTTCACTCTGAGCATTATTAAACACAAATTGAAGCTTTCTTTCTCTTTCTTTTTTTCTTTTTAAGAAAATATGTAGTGTTTTATTTGATTTAGTAAGTAAATAGGGGCACCTGGCTGGCTCAGCATGCAACGTTTGATCTCAGGGTCATGTGTTCAAGCCCCATGTTGGGCCTGGAGCCTACCTTAAAAAAAAAAAGGAAATAGAACTACTTCTTTCCAGGGGTGCCTGGGTGGCTCAGTGGGGTAAGCCTCTGCCTTCAGCTCAGGTCATGATGTCAGGGTAGTGGGATCGAGCCCCACAGGGAGCCTGCTTCCCCCTCTCTCTCTGCCTGCTTCTCTGCCTACTTGTGATCTCTCTCTGTGAAATAAAATCTTTAAAAAAAAAAAAAAAAAAAGAACGACTTCTTTCTGTAAAGGCAGTATTTTCTCCCCACAAATTACTTTTATGGAGATGTAATTTACATACAATAAATTCACCCATTTTAAGTGCATAGTTTGGTAAGTTTTGACAAACGTAGACAGTCCTGTAATCAGGATCCCCCAAAAAATATAGAACATTCCATCACCCTCCTTCCAGTTTGCAGTCACTCCCCAACCCCACAAGCCCAGGCAATCACTGATCTGTTTTCTTCAACAGTGGCTTTAGAAATAGAAATTCTTTCACTAGCATAATGCTGTTGAGATTCATCAATGTCTTTGTTTTTTATTGGCAGTCTGTTCCATCTTATTGGCAAGTAATATCCCATTACATGGAAAGGAACTGGGTTTTGTGATTTTTTTAAATTAAGGATTTATTTATTTATTGGAGAGGGAGAGAAGCAGATCCCCTGCTGAGCAGGGAGTCTGACACAGGGCTTGATCCCAGGGCCCTAAGATCATGACCTGAGCTGAAATCAAGAGGAAGATGCTTAACCGACTGAGCCACCCAGACACCCTGTGGAACTTTTTGTCACAATTTGTTTATCCATTCATCAGTTGGTGGACATTTGGATTATTTTCAGTTTGGGGCTATTTTGAATAAAGCTCTTGTGAACATCTGAGAATAAGTCTTCTGATGTACAAATGTTTCATAGCTCTTGGGTACAATTTAATATCGAGATTGTTGAGATGCATGCTAATCGTTATTTTAAGTTTGTTTTTTAAAAGTCCAGTCCACCTTAAACTTTACAATTTTAAGTTTGGGGACACCTGGGTGGCTCAGTGGTTTAAAGCCTCTGCCTTCGGCTAGGGTCATGATTCAGTTTTGGTAGTTTATACATCTCTAGGAATGCATCCATTTCTTCCAGATTGTCAAATTTGCTAGTGTATAGTTACTCATAATATGTTCTTATAATTGTTTGTATTTCTTTGGTATTGGTTGTGATCTCTCCTCTATCATTCATGATTTTATTTATTTGTGTCTGTTCTCTTTTCTTTTTGATAAGTCTGGCCAGGGGTTTATCAATCTTATTAATTCTTTCAAAGAACCAGCTCCCAGTTTTATTGATTAATTCTACTGTTCTTTTGGTTTCTATTTCATTGATTTCTGCTCTGATCTTAATATTTCTCTTCTCCTTCTGGGTTTAGGCTTTCTTTGCTATTCTTTCTCCAGCTCCTTTAGGTGTAGGATTAGGTTATGTACTTCAGACCTTTCTTGTTTCTTGAGAAAGGCTTGTATGGCTATATATGTTCCTCTCAGGACCACCTTTGCTGTGTTCCACAGATTTTGAACAGTTGTGTTTTCATTATCATTTGTTTCCATGAATTTTTTCAGTTCCTCTTTAATTTCCTTGTTGACCCACTTATTTTTTAGTAGGATATTCTTTAGCCTCCCTGTATTTGAGTTCTTTCCAACTTTCCTCTTGTGATTCAGTTCTAGCTTCAGAGCATTGTGGTCTGAAAATATGCAGGGAATGATCCCAGTCTTTTGATACTGGTTGAGACCTGATTTATGACCCAGGATGTGATCTATTCTGGAGAATGTTCCATGCGCACTAGAGAAGAATGTGTATTCTATTGCTTTGGGATGGATGTTCTGAATATATCTGTGATGTCCATCTGGTCCACTGTGTCATTTAAGGCCTTTATTTCCTTGTTGATCTTTTGCTTGGATGATCTGTCCATTTCAGTGAGGGGGGTGTTAAAGTCCCCTACTATTATTGTATTATTGTCAATGTCTTTCTTGGATTTTGTTATTAATTGGTTTGTATAGTTGGCTGCTCCCATGTTAGGGGCATAGGTATTTAAAATTGCTAGATTTTCTTGTTGGACAGACCCTTTGAGTATGATATAGTGTCCTTCTTCATCTCTTATTATAGTCTTTGGCTTAAAATCTAATTTATCTGATATAAATTATTTTGATGTCCATCAGTATGGTAAATTGTTTTCCATTCCTCACTTTAAATATGGAGGTGTTTGGAGTCTAAAATGACTTCCTTGTAGACAGCATATTGACGTGTTTGTTTGTTTGTTTTTCCCATTCTGATACCCTATGTCTTTTGATTGGGGCATTTAGCCCATTTATATTCAGGGTAACTATTGAACGATATGAATTTAGTGCCATTGTATTGCCTGTAAGGTGACTGTTACTGGATATTGTCTCTGTTCCTTTCTGATCTACTACTTTAGGCTCTCTCTTTGCTTAGAGGACCCCTTCCAATATTTCCTGTAGGTCTGGTTTGATGTTTGCAAATTCTTTTTTGTTTGTCCTTGAAGCTTTTTATCTCTCCTTCTATTTTCAATGATAACCTAGCTGGATATAGTATTCTTGGCTACATGTTTTACTCGTTTAGTGCTCTGAATATATCATGCCAGTTCTTACTGGCCTGCCAGGTCTCTGTGGATAAGTCTGCTGCCAATCTAATGTTTCTACCATTGTATGTTACAGACTTCTTGTCCTGAACTGCTTTCAGGATTTTCTCTCTGTCACTAAGACTAGTAAGTTTTACTATTAGATGATGGGGTGTGGACCTATTTTTATTGATTTTGAGGGGGATTCTCTGTGCCTCCTGGATTTTGATGCTTGCTCCCTTTGCCATATTAGAGAAATTCTCTACTATAATTCACTCCAATATACTTTCTGCCCCCCCTCTCTTTTTCTTCTTCTTCAATTCCAATTATTCTAGTATTGTTTCGTCTTATGGTATCACTTGTCTCTCGAATTCTCCCCTTGTATTCCAGTAGTTGTTTGTCCCTCTTTTCTTCAGCTTCTTTATTCCCCATCATTTGGTCTTCCATGTCACTAATTCTCTCTTCTGCCTCATTTATCCTAGCAGTAAGGGCCTCCATTCTTGATTGTACCTCATTAATACCTTCTTTGATTTCAGCTTGGTTAGATTTTAGATCTTTTATTTCTCCAGATAGGGTTTTTCTAATATCCTCCATGCCTTTCTTGAGCCCAGCTAGCACCTTAGGAATTGTCATTCTGAACTCTAGATCTCACATATTACCAATGTCTGTATTGATTAGGTCCCTAGCCTTTGGTACTGCCTCTTGCTCTTGTTTTTGTGGTGAGTTTTTCCACCTTGTCATTTTATCCAGATAAGAGTGTATGAATGAGAGAATAAAATACTAAAAGGGTGGCAAAGACCCCAGAAAAATGTACACTAACCAAATCAGAAGAGACCCCATACCAGGGGGAAAAGAAAGGGGGTAAAAAGAAATTATATATATATATGTATATATATATATATATTAGACTGGTGGCTAAAACAGAGCCACCCACTTGATTTGGGGTGTATTTTGTTCTCTTAGAAGAAACTACCTCTCAAAATTTTAAAGAAAGAAAAACATATATATACAAAAATAAGGGTAAACATGATGAAGGGATGGAATATGACTGTAAAGATGAAAATTTAAAAAAATTCTAAGAAAGGAATTGATAAGACAAGTTGGTGGGAAAAAGAAAGAAGAAAAAAAGGGGGTGTGGGGAGAGAATGTACTCAGGCTGGAGACTAGAACAAAGCCCTGTGCTAGATTTAGAGTATATTTTGATCTATTAGAAGAAATTGTATCCCAGTATTTTTTAGGAAAAAAAACCTATATGTATACAAAAATAAGGTTAAATAAAATAAAGGATAAAATATGACTATAATAATGAAGATTTTTGAAGATTTTTTTAGAAAGGTATTGTTAAGATAAACTAGTTAAAATACATTAAAAGAGGAAAGACAAAAAGTTTAAAAATTAGAATAAGAAAAAAATAAAATTAAAAACATTTAATTTAACTTTGCAAAACTAAAGGATCATGGGGAGAAAACCATGAATTCCATGCATTGCTTTCCCCTAGCTCTGGAGTTCCACTGTTCTCCTTGTTTGGTGAGCTTGGTCTTGGCTGGATGTTTTTGCTGATCTCCTGGGTGAAGGGCCTGTTGCAGTGCTTCTCAAATATCTTTGCCTGAGGCAGAATTGCCCTGCCCTTGCCCAGGGGCAAGCTAAGAAATCTGCTCAAGTTTGCTCTCAGGTGTTTTTGTTCCCTAAACACTTTCTGTAGAGCTCTGGAGGATGGAAATGAAATCAATGAAGGAAATGAAAATGGCGGAGGAGCCGAGAGCTCGCGGCCCCACTCCTCAGTTCGCCCTCAGAGAAAAGTGGTCAATCACTCCCGTCTCTCTGGTCTCTGGCTGCACCCTGGGCTCACCTGACCTGTGACTGAGCATTTCTGCCTCTGGTGCACAGCCCCGTTTGGAGTCTCCAAACCCAGCAGATTCCTGCCTCCAGAGGAGGGAGGTTAGTCTCCCTGGATCAAAGAGCCATGGCCCAACTGTGCCGCGGATCACAGTTTAAGGTAACCCCAAGCTGAGAGCTCACTCCCCGGGTGTGTCTCTATAGTCAGCTTTCCCACTCTGATACCTGAAAGCTCTGCCACACTCAGACACCCCCGATCTTTCAGTGAGCCCGCGGGTCCTGAGACCACACTGTGCCCATTAGGGCTCCACCCCCGCTTAGCCTCTGGAGCGATGTCCCTCAGTGGAGCGGACTTCTAACTAAAAGTTCTGATTTTGTGCTCCACTGCTCCACCACTTGCCAGGAGCTGGGCCCTCCTCCCAAGGTCTATCTTCCTGTCACTTTGGATTCACTTCTCCACACGTCCTGAAAGTGGTGGGTTTTCTGTTCCTAGAAATGCTGCTCTTCTTCTCTTCAATCTCCTGTTGACTTTGTAGGTGTTTGGGATGGTTTGATAAGTATCTAGCTGGACTTCTGCGTCCTGATATCATTTCAGTCTGCTTCTCCTCTGCCTGTTTGCTGCTGGGATTTTTATAGGGATTTCATTCAATCTACAGACAATTTGAGGGAAAGTGGTATTAACATTTTAAGAATATTGAGTCTGCCGGGACGCCTGGGTGGCTCAGTTGGTTAAGCAGCTGCCTTGGGCTCAGGTCATGATCCCAGCGTCCTGGGATCGAGTCCCACATCGGGCTCCTTACTTGGCAGGGAGCCTGCTTCTCCCTCTGCCTCTGCCTGCCACTCTGTCTGCCTGTGCTCGCTCTCTCTCTCTCTCTCTCTAACAAATAAATAAATAAAATCTTTAAAAAAAAAAGAATATTGAGTCTGCCAATCACTGAATTGGTATACATCTCCTATATGGGTCTTTCTTAATTTCTCTCAGCAATGTTTTATAGTTTTCAGTGGATAGGTCTTATTTTATTAAATCATTCCTAAGTAATTCATATTTTTGATGATACATTAAATCACTGATTTTTAAACTTCTAATTGTTCTTTTGCTATGATGTGGAAATATATTTTTTTATTATTCATCTTTTATTCTACAATCTTGTCAACTCATTTATTAGTTCTAGTAGCTTTATCATAGATTCCTTAGAAGTTCCCATGTAGGCATTTTTACTACTTATTTTCCAGTCTTTACACCTTGTATTACTTTTTCTTGCTTTATTAAACTAGATAAGACATCTAATACAATACTGAATAGAATAGAAGTGGTAGGAGTTGTGGGGCACCTGGATGGTGTAGTCAGTTAAACTCCTGACTCCTGATTTGGGCTCAGGTCATGATCTCAGGGTCCTGAGACAGAGCCCTGTGTCAGCCTCTGTGCTCAGCGGGAGTCTGCTTGAGATTCTCTCCCCCTCTCCCCCTTCCCGTGTGCAGTCTCTCTCTCTTGCATAAAAAAATAAATCTTAAGAAAAAGGTAGTAGGAACAGACATCTGCCTTATTCATTGTGGGCTGCTGTACCAAAATACCATAAACTGAATTGCTTATCAGCAATAGAAATGTATTTCTCACTGTTCTGGCAGCTGGCAGACTGAGATTATGGTTTCAGCATGGTTGAGTTCTGGTTAAGAACTTGGGTTGCGGATGGCTGACTTCTTGTATCTCACGTGGTGCAAGAGAGAAAGCAAGATCTCATGATTCTTTAGAAGGACACTAGCCCTTGGAACATGAGAGTTCCAACCTCAGGACTTCATCTAACCCTAATTACTTCCCAGAGACCTCACCGCTTAATACCATCATATTGGAGTGTTGAGTTTCAATATAAGCATTCAGTCCATAACAGCATCCTTGCCTTGTTCATAACCTTAAGTGGAAAGCATTCAGTTTTTTGTTTTTTTTTTTAAGCATTCAGTCTTTTATCATTAACTTAAAGTTAGTGATAATGTTTTATAGATGTTCTTTATCAGGTGAAGGGATTCCCTTCTTTTTGTAGCTTGCTGAAAACTTGTCATGAATGGATGTTGAATTCTGTGATGTGCTCTTTCTGTATGCATTGAGATGCTGTAACTTTTCCCCTTTTATCCTGTCTATGCAATGAATTCTACTGATTGATTTTTGAATGTTAAAACACCAGCCTTGGGGGGTGCATGGGTGGCTCAGTGGTTTAAAGCCTCTGTTTTCGGCTCAGGTCATGATCCCAGGATCCTGGGATTGAACCCCTGCATCGGGCTCTTTGCTCTGCGGAGAGCCTGCTTCCTCCTCTCTCTCTCTGCCTGCCTCTCTGCCTACTTGTGATCTCTGTCTGTCAAATAAATAAATAAAATCTTAAAAAAAAAAAAGTCCTTTAAAAAAATAAATAAATAAAACACCAACCTTCCATTTCTAGGTAATCTTCACATGGCAGCAATATATTTTCCTCTTATATATGTTTCTTGATTCAATTTCCCTATACTTAGTAGAGGTTTTTGTGTCTCTTCATGAGAGATATTGGTCTGTAGGTTTTACTTCATATAATGATCTTGTCAGGCTTTGTTCCCAGGGTTTTGCTGCCCTCATAAAAAAAAAAATGTTATGGAGACACATTTTGTTGCTCAGCATAAAGTCTATCTTGGTGAACATTCCGTGTATATTTGAATGTGTACTTTGTAGTTGTTGGGTTATTGTTCTCTACATATCAATTAGGTCATTGACTAACAAGCTAATTGACTAGTTGGTTGATAGCACTGTTAAAATCGTCTATGATTTTTTAAAGCTTTTATTTAAATTCCAGTTAGTTAATACACAGTATAATATTAGTTTCAAGTGTACAATATAGTGATTCAACACTTTTATACAACACCTGTGCTCATCACAGCAAGTGCCCTCCTTAATCCCCAACACCTTGTTCACCCATCCCCCAACTCACCTCTCTCTGGTAACCATCAGTTTGTTCTATTGAGTCTGTTTCTTGGTTTGTCTCTTTCTCTCTCTCTTTTTTTTTTCCATTCTTTATCTGCTTTGTTTCTTATATTACACGGCTGAGTAAAACCATATGGTATTTGTCTTTTTCTGACTGACTTATTTCAGTTAGCATAACACTCTCTAGCTCCATTCACATCATTGCAAATGGCAAGATTTCATTCTTTTTGATGGCTGAGTAATATTCCATTATATATATATAAAGATGGATAAAAAGAGGTGGTATATACATATATAGATCTATCTAGATCTATATCTAGGTAGATATATAGATAGGTATAGATAGATGTCTATCTATATATCTACCTAGATATAGAATATCTGTCTATAGATATAGATATAGATATATAGATATAGATATATCTATCTATAGATTTCTATCTATATATTTACCTAGATATAGATCTAGATAGATATACGTATATACCACCTCTTTTTTTTCCATTCATCTGTCAATGGACACTTGGGGCTGTTTCCATAATATGGCTATTGTAGATAATGCTATCATAAACCTCAGGGTGCATGTACGTCTCTGAGTTAGTAAATTTTTGTATTCTTTGGGTAAACTTTGTATTTTTTGGGTAAATACCTAGTCGTGCAATTGGTGGACTATAGGGTAGTTCTATTTTTAACTCTTAGATGAAACTCCATACTGTTTTCCAGAGTGGCTTCACCAGTTTGCATTCCCATCAACAGTGCAAGATGGTTTCTCTTTCACTACATCCTTGCCAACACCTGTTGATTCTTGTGTTGTTGATTTTAGCCCTTCTGATAGGAGTGAGGTGGTATTTCATTGTAGCATTGATTTGTATTTCCCTGATGATGGGTGATGTTGTGTGTGTCTTTTTGTGTGTCTGTTGGCCATCTGGATGTCTTCTTTGGAAGAATATTTGTTCATGTCTTCTGCCCATTTTTAAATTGGATTATTTGGTATTTGGGTGTTGAGTTTTATACATTTTTTTTAAAAGATTTATTTATTTATTTATTTGTTAGAGAGAGAGAGAGCACAGGCAGACAGAGTGGCAGGCAGAGGCAGAGGGAGAAGCAGGCTCCCTGCCGAGCAAGGAGCCTGATGTGGGACTCGATCCCAGGACGCTGGGATCATGACCTGAGCTGAAGGCAGCCGCTTAACCAACTGAGCCACCCAGGCGTCCCTTATACATTCTTTATAGATTTTAAATATTAACCCTTTATCAGATATGTCATTTGTAAATATCTTCTCCCATTCCATAGGTTGCCTTTTAGCTTTGTTGATGTTTTCCTTCACCTTGTGGAAGCTTTTTATTTTGATTAAGTCCCAATAGCTAATTTTTGCTTATCCTTCCCTTGCCTCAGGAGATATATCTATAAAGAAGTTGCTATGGCCAATATCAAAGAGGTTACGGCCTTTATTGTCTTCTGGCATTTCTATGGTCTTTCATCCATTTTGAATTTATTTTTGTGAATGACATAAGAAAGTGGTAGAGTTTTTTGTTTTTTTGTTTTTTGTATGTTGCTGTCCAGTTTTCCCAACACCATTTATTGAAGAGACATTCTTTTTCCCACTTGATATTCTTTCTGCTTTGTTGAAAATTAATTGACCGTATTATTGAGGGTTCATTTCTGGGTTCTCTATTCTGTTTTATTAATCTGTGTATCTGTTTCTGTGTTGGTACCATACTGTTTTGCTTACTACAGCTTTGTAATATACCTTGAAGTCCAAAATTGTGCTACAGTGATGCCTTTGTTTTTCTTTGTCAAGATTACTTTGGCTATTCAGGGTCTTTTGTGGTTCCATACAAATTTTAGGATTCTTTAACTCTGTGAAAAATGATGGTGGTGTTTTGATAGGGATTGCATTAAGTGTGTAGATTGCTTTGGGTATTATCGACATTTTAACAATATTTATTCTTCCAATCCAAGAGCATGGGAATGTCTTTCCATTTCTTTGTGCCATCTTCAATTCCTTTCATCACTGTTTTAGAGTTTTCAGAGTACAGGTCTTTCACCTCTTTGGTTAGGATTATTTCTAGGTATCTTATTATTTTTGGTACAATTATAAATGGGATTGTTTTCTTGATTTCTCTTTAAACTGCTTCATTAGTGATTTATAGAAAGGCAGCAGATTTCTGAATGTTGATTTTGTATCCTATTACTTAACTGAACTTGTTTATCAGTTCTAGCAGTATTTTGGTGGATTCTTTTAGGTTTTCTGTATAGAGTATCATTTCGTCTGCAAATAATGAAAGTTTGATTTCTTCCTTGCTGATTTGGATGCCTTTTATTTCTTTTTTTTTATTTCTTTTTTTGTCTGATTGCTGTGGCTAGGACTTCTAGTACTATGTTAAATAAAAGTGGTTACAGTGTACATCCCTGTCTTTTTCCTGACCATAGAGGAAAAGCTCTTAAATTTTCCTATTTAAGATGATATTAGCTGTGGGTTTCTTATAGATGGGCTTATTATTTTGAGGTATGTTCTCTCCGACCCTACTTTGTTGAGAGTTTTTATCATGAATGGATACTGTACTTTGTCAAATGCTTTTTCTGCATCTATTGAAATGATCATAGGGTTCTTATCCTTTCTTTTTTTAATGCGAAGAATCACCTTGATTGATTTGTGATTACTTAACCAAACTTGCAACCCAGGAATAAATCCTACTTGACCATGGTGAGTGACTTTTTAAATGTATTGTTGGATTTGGTTTATTAGTATTTTGTGGAGGATTTTTTGCTTCTATGTTCATCAGAGATATTGGCCTGTAGTTTTTTGGGGGGGTTGTTTTGTTTTGTTTTTGTGTGTGTGATGTCTTTATCTGCTTTGGGTATCAGTGTAATGTTGACTTCAGAATGAATTTGGAAGTTTTCCTTCCTTTTCTTTTTTTTTTTTTTTAATAATTTTAAAATAGGGGGCACCTGGGTAGCTCAGTTGTTAAGCGTCTGTCTTCAGCTCAGGTCATGATCCCAGGTCATGATCCATGCTCGTTGGGAAGCCTGTTTCTCCCTCTCCCACTCCACCTGCATGTGTTCCCTTTCTCGCTGTGTCTTTCTCTGTCAAATAAATAAATGAAATCTTTTAAAAAATTTTTGAGAATAGGTATTAACCCACCCTTCCTACCTTTCTTCCTTCCATAAGCTTCATGTGCAGCCTGGAGCCTAACCTGAGGCTTGAAATCAAAATCCTCAGATCAAAACCTGAGCAGAGGTCGAGTCAGAATCTTAACTGAGTGAACCACCTAGGCACCCCAAGATATTAACCCTTCTTTAAATGTTTGTAGAATTTGCCTGTGAAGCCCTCTGGTTCTGGACTTTTATTTTGGGGGAGTTTTTTGATTACTGCTCCAATTTCTTTCCTGGTTATCAGTCTGTTCAAATTTATTTCTTCCTGTTTCAGTTTTGGTCATTTATATGGTTCTAGGAATTTATTTCTTCTAGACTGTCCAGTTTGTTGGTATACAGTTTTTCATAATGTTCTCTTGTAATTATTTATATATTTCTGTGGTGTTGGTTGTTATTTCTCATCTTTCATTTGTGATTTTGTTTGTGTCCTTTCTTTTTTCTTTTTGATAAGTCTGGCTAAAGGTTTATCAACTTTATTAATTTTTTCAAAGAACCAGCTCTTGGTTCATTGATCTGTTCTATTGTTGTTGTTGGTTTAGTTTCTGTATCATTTATTTCTACTTAATATTTATTATTTCCTTCCTTCTGTGGCTTTAGGCTTTTTTTGTTGTTCTTTTTCTTTAGCTCCTTTAGGTGGTAGGTTAGGTTGTTTGAGACTTGTCTTGCTTCTTGAATGGGCCTATATTGCTATATACTTCCCTCGTAGGACCACTTTTGCTATATCAAAGATTTTGGACCATTGTATATTCATTTCATTTGTTTTCATGTATTTTTTAAATTTATTCTGTGATTTCCTGGTCGACCTATTGTTTAGTAGTATGTTATTTAAACTCCATTATTTGTGGTCTTCCCAGATTTTTTTTTTCTATTTTCATAGAGTTGTGGGCAGAAGTTACATGGTATGACTTTAATCTTCTTAAATTTGTTGAGGACTGCTTGGTGGCCTAATATGTGATCTACTCTGGAGAATGTTGCATGTGGACTTAAAAAGAATGTGTATTCTGGTATTTTAGGATGGAAAGTTCCAAATATATGTGTTAAGTCTGGCCCAGAATATCATTCAAAGCCATCATTTCTTTTTTTTAAAATTAATTAATTAATTAATTTGTCAGAGAGAGCGAGCAAGCACAGGCTGACAAAGCAGCAGGCAGAGGCAGAGGAAGAAGCAGGCTCCCTGCCGAGCAAGGAGCCCGATGCGGGACTCGATCCCAGGACGCTGGGATCATGACCTGAGCCGAAGGTAGCCCCTTAACCAACTGAGCCACCCAGGTATCCCCAAAGCCATCATTTCTTTATTGATTTTCTGTTTACATGATCTGTCCATTGCTGTAAGTGGGGTGTTAAAGTCCCCTGCTATTATTGTGTTTTCATCAACTAGTCCTTCATGTTTGTCATTAATTATTCTATATAATTGGATGCTCTCATCTTGGGTGCATAAATATTTATAATTGTTATATATTTTTTTTGGACTGTCCCCTTTCTTATGATATAGAGCCTTTCTTTGTCTCTTGTTATAGTCTTTGTTTTAAAATCTAGTTTGTGGGACGCCTGGGTGGCTCAGTTGGTTAAGCCGCTGCCTTTGGCTCAGGTCATGGTCCCAGCATCCTGGGATGGAGTCCCACATCAGGCTTGTTGCTCGGCAAGGAGCCTGCTTCTCCCTCTGCCTCTGCCTGCCACTCTGTCTGCCTGTGCTCACTCTCTCTGACAAATAAGTAAATAAAATCTTTTTTAAAAAAAATCTAGTTTGTCTGATGCAAGTATTGCTACTCTGACTTCCTTTTGACATCCATTTGCATGATAAATGTTTCTTCAACCCCTCACATTCAATCTGCAGGGGCCTTTAGATCTAGAATGAGTCTCAAGTAGACAACATATAAATGGACCTTGTTTCTTGTTTTTTTTTGTGCATTCTGACACCCTATGTCTTTTGACTGGAGCATTTAGTCCATTTACATTCAAAAAAATTATTGATATATGTATTTTGCCATTTTATTACTTGTTTTGTGCTTATTTCTGGAGATTTTTTCTGATCCTTTCTTGTCTTTCTCTCTTTCACGTTTTGCTATTTTTCTTTTGTGATATATTTGGATTTCTTTTCATTCTTTGCTTGTTTATTAGTGGTTTCTGATATATGGCTACCATTAGATTTGTATACAACCTCTTCTGCAAAGAGCAATCTATATTAAATTGATGGCCGTTTAAGTTTGAATCTATTCTCTCTCCTCCCCATGTTTTACATATATGTTGTATTTTATAGCCTTTGTGTGTGTTTGTGTGTGTGTGAGTTCCTTGACCGATTTTTACAGAAATACTCATTTTTACTCCTGTGTTTTCTGTCTTTATGTTTTTGGTCTCTGCTTTCCACTCAAAGAGTCCACTTTAACATTTCTTGCAGGGCTGATTTAGTAGTCACAAGCTCCTTTAGTTTTTGTTTGGGAAATCTTTATCTTTTCTTCTGTTCTGAATGACACCTTTGCTGGATAGAGGTGGGGTTTTTTGTTTGTTTGTTTGTTTTATTTTTAGGTTTTTATTTACTTATTTGAGAGAGAGTGGGGGAGGGAGAGTTACAGAGGGAGAGAATTTCAAGCAGACTCCCCGCTAAGTGAGGAGCCCAATGCAGGGCTTGATCTCTTGACCCATGAGATCATGACCTGAGCTGAAACCAAGAGTCAGACACTTGGGATGCCTGGGTGGCTCAGTTGCTTAAACAGCTGCCTTTGGCTCTGGTCATGGTCCCAGGGTCCTGGGATCAAGTCCCACATCACTGGGTTCCTTGATCAGTGGGGAGCCTACTTCTTCCTCTGTCTTCCTCTCCCACTGCTTGTGCTTTCTCTGTGTCTCTCTTTCTCTCTGGAAAAAAACAAAACAAAAAAAACAAACAAAAAAGTCAGACACTTAACCGACTGAGGCACCCAGGTGCCCCATGGATAGAGTATTCTTGGCTGCAAATTATTCCCATTCAGCACTTTAAATATACCATGCCACTCTCTTCTGGTTTGCCAAATTTCTGTTGAAACATCTCCTGCTAGTCTTATGGGCTTTCCCTTGTAAGTTACTGACTTCTTTAGTCTTGCTGCTTTTAAGATTTTTTCCTTATCACTACATTTTGCAAATTTAATTACAATATGTCCTGGTTTGGCCCTGCTTTTGTTGATTTTGATGGGAATTCTCTGTGTCTTTGGCTCTGGATGTCTGTTTCCTTACCCAAATTAGAGGAGTTTTCAGTTATTATCTCTTTAAATAAATTTTGTGCACCCTTTTCTCTTCTTCTTCTGGGACTCCTATAATACCAGTGTTATTATACTTGATGGAGTCACTGAGTTTCCTAAGTCTATTCTCATTTTGCATAATTCTCTTTCTCTCTTTTGTTCACTCTAATTTCTTTCTGATACTTTGTCCTTTAGGTCATTAATTCATTCACCAGCTTCTTCTAGCCTGTTTTTCTTTGCATCAAGTGTGTTTCTGATCTCATTTATTGCAATCTGCATCTGTTATTCCTTTTTAACTCTTTATCTCTATTTAGGGTGTCATAATGTCTTCCATTCTTTTCTGAAGTTCAGGGAGTATCCTTATGATCATTGCTTTAAAAATTCCATCAAGTGGGACGCCTGGGTGGCTCAGTTGGTAAGCAGCTGCCTTGGGCTCAGGTCATGATCCCAGCGTCCTGGGATTGAGTCCACATTGGGTTCCTTGCTCAGCAGGGAGCCTGCTTCTCCCTCTGCCTCTGCCTGCCACTCTCTCTGCCTGTGCTCACTCTCTCTGTCAAATAAATAAATAAAATCTTTAAAAAAAAAATTCCATCAAGCATGTACTTATATCTCTTTCACTTGGATCTCTGGCCATGGCCTTGTCTTGTTCTTTCATTTGAGATAAATCCCTCTGTCTTCTCATTTTGTCTAAGTCTCTGCTTTCCTCTCTGTGTTAGAAAAGCCAGTTATATCTCCTGCTCCTGAAAGTAATGGTCTTATGAAGAAAAGTCCATGTAGTGATTAGGGCCTGGTGCTTCAGGGAGTGTCACTGTTGTGTGCTGCATGTACTCTGCTGTTGTGTCCTGGCTGTTTTATCCTTAAGGCCAGTCATCTGGAGAGGCTCTGGGCCTTATTTTGTCCCTGGCCTGAATGTGGTGAGTTTTAACTAAGTGTGCTCAGGTCTCTTTTGAAATGAGACCTATCACCACCTCCATTGGAACTGAGGTCCTGCAAAATGCTCTGGTTAGGAGATGTGGTATGGGCAGGGTTTTGTTCTAGTCTTCTGGGGGAGGGGCCTTCCATGCTGGGACTGGTATAAGCAAATTAGGCAGCCAGTGTCAGCACTGCTCTGTTTCCTGCATGTATATGCTAAGGAGTGGGGGTGGGGTAAATTACACCAGCCAGTTCCTTTGTTCCCAGGGAGACATCTCAATGAATGCTGCCTCTCAGGGAGGAACTCTGAGAAGAGTGGATAATCTCTCCACTATGTGCCCAGGCACTCATCAGATAGCTGTCTCCACACTATCTGCCCCCAGGTTGACTGCCTACCTCCTCTCTAAGAGCAGTGTAGTACTCTATCCCAGCCAAGCCAATTGACCCTTAAAACTACAAGCTTTAAGCCTCACTGGTTGTAAGAACTAGCACAATTCAGCCCCTCTCGTTTTCAAAGCCAATGGCTATGAGGAAATGTTCTCCTTGTGTGCTCCTCTGTGTTCTCCTTTCTCTCTCTCAAATAATATATAAATAAAATCCTTTCTAAAAATTAAAAATTAGGGGCACCTGGGTGGCTCAGTGAGTTAAAGTCTTTGCCTTCAGCTCAGGTCATGATCCCAGGGTCCTGGGATCGAGCCCCTTATCAGGCTCTCTGCTCAGTGGGGAACCTGCTTCCTCCCCTCTCTCTCTGCCTGCCTCTCTGCCTACTTGTGATCTCTGTCAAATAAATAAATAAAATATTTTTAAAAAATTAAAAATTAAAAATCTCCAAATATCACTGTGGACTCATCTACTTCTTTCTTTCAGTTTTTGCTTTGTTAGGTTTTGCATGTGTGCATGCATCCCAAACTCAACCAAGGAGCCAAGGGAACTACCACAGGAACATTTCTGGCTCTTCTCTCCTACTCTGGCCCCCTAGTACAGTGTGTCCTCTTTGGTTCCTTGTCCCACAAATGCCTGTCTTCTCAGCTGCTCCAGAAGCCCCTTGCTCTTGACTTAGGCTCTGTGTTTAACAGGCTGAAGAATGTCCACAGACATAAATCAGAGGCAAACCTGGAGCACACATCACTTGTTTTCCTCCTTTCATGCTTTATAGCCCAAGGTCTCTGTTGCCTAATGCCTCAAAACAGCTGTTTCATGTACTTTATCCAGACTTAGAATTATGGTGGAAGGGAAAGCACAGAACCAGTTACTCCTTCAGATTGTAAGTTATGTAATAACACATAAATGCTGTGTATTATTACCAGCAGAAGTTAATGCTATGTTTACATTTAGGGGTTTGTCTATTTGTTTGCTTATTAAATATAACAACTTTAAATAGCAAAACTAAAACAAATTCAGGAGGAAGACAAAGAAGAGAAAGCATAGCTTGCTCCTAGTTCCAAGTTGTCACCCCAGTGCTTAGACTCCCATTCACCATGAGCAGCCATATAGGACAGTGACTGAGTAAGAAATGGGTTGTAGAATCAGACAAATCTGAATTCGATTCCTACCCTCACCACTAGCTCCCTGGGTAACTTTGTGTAAGATATGAATTTTCTCTAGACTTTAGTTCTTGTTTTTTGTTTTTTGTTTTTTGTTTGTTTTTTAAAAGATTTATATATTTGAGTGGGAGTGCTCACATGAGCTTCTGGGTGGGAGGAGGCAAAAAGAGAGGAAGAGAATCTCAAGCAGACTCCCTGCTGAGTACAGAGGCTGATGTGGAGCTCAGTCTCATGACCCTGAGATCATGACCCAAATCAAAATCAAGAGTCAGTCAGTCAGTTACTTAACCCACTAGCCACCAAGGCACCCCTAGACTTTACTTTTAATATCTCTAAAACAGAGATTAATAACAATGTCAACCATAGACCCCAGCAGTTATTTCTTACCATACTTTCTTGAGATATTGAGGAAGATGTTTTATAATGGTTGGAATGTTCCAATTCCAACTCCCAGGCCAGAAAAGTCCAGATAGCAACAGAACCACACCCCTTTTCCTACCCACCATGTGCAAAACACATACTGACCCCCACCTGAGATCACTCGCTCTCTGTCTTCTCTCTTGCACCTACCCCCCTAAATGTCTTCCTATAAAGACCCTAGGTGTCCAACTTGCCAGTAGAGAGAGGTCAGTTGTTACGGCTTGAACCTGACACCATTCCTGGCTGTCAGCACCCAACATCAATTTCTTTCTTTCTCTTTTCAAACCTTCATCTCTTCAGTTATTGGCTTCTCTTGCAATGAGTTTATCTGAGTTTGCTTGGCAACAGTGGTGGCAAACCCAGCCAGGAGCTGTGCTTTTGATTTGTCCAGCCCTCTTGGAATTCCCCTGGATGGAGCAGTTGGCTGCAGCGATGCGCCAGGAATAACCCATTCATTTCCTGAGTTAATGGCTATGATAGATTGTTGGGTAAAAAAAGTACCTAGTTCCTTGGGTTGTCCAGAAGACTAAATGTACCAAATATAGTGCCTGGAACTTAGAATTGTGATTGTTTCTGCTTTTGGTAAATTAATTTAGTTTATATGGAACTTAGTTCTATTCCTTATTTTTTACCCTCACCTACCTACCACACAGACAAAAGCCCCATTCACACAAGGGTGTGTGTGTGTGTGTGTGTGTGTGTGTTCCAAAGTTGTAGAGTTGTATAAGATTTTGTTCTATTGGCCTCACCCACCCTGTTGATAGTGATGCTATCCGCTAGGAATACCTGGGACACTCACCATTGCCCATACTACTGGTGGTGAGACCTTGCAGATATCTCCCTATCAGAGCCAATATTGTGGCTGGGCTGGCCCTGGTGGTTCTTATTGTGATTGAAAGATGTGTGTAAGCAAAAATCCATTAGGAGACTCTGAGAAACAAGATGTATTACCAATTTGAGAGGGTACACAACATGTCTGAAGGCCACAGGGTGAGGTCACAGGTAGCAAGATGGGGGGCAGGGAGCAAGCAAGGACCTGGGGCTCTGCCTTTATTAGGTTGGAAGGTAGAGTGCCTACAGTGTTGAGGTTCACTGTATCGGTAAATTTAAACATAAGAGCAGGAATTGGGGTGCAGGAAGGGAGAAGCAGGGTCCCTCAAGCGGTCAGTTATCTGGGTTACCCAGGCTTTCTCATAGGAAACTTCATGGTTGGGGCTGACAGTTTCTTACCTAGTTTTACTCATAGTTGTGACAGAGCTGGAAATATGTTTATTCCAGAGCCATGTCTTGGGAATGGATGCCTCAGGAATCAAAAGTGTTAAGTCAGGCACTTACATTATGATCAGAAAACTTAATGTCAGGCGTTTAGGACACAGATTTCATCACAGAAAACTAACACTATAAAACTGAATACTAGGTACATTCCACTCTTTAAAAATTCCTTCAATCAGTTTCAGGGGCCTTAAGATCCAGCCTACAACTCTGTTACTGAGCCCTTACTCCACTCTCTTTTTTATCAATCCCTCCACTTCCAAATTTCTATTCTTTTTCTAGTACACAAGAGGTTAAACCACACTTTCTACCCATAAAAGTCTTTCCCAATACAAAAGCCACTTTTCTCCCAACAGGATTTTTTTTCTCTGCTGTTGATGTAGTAACTTTTTTCATACCCAGTTACATTTGGTTTACATTTTGGAATTCTAAATAAGAATTTCAATTTGAAAAATGATATGCACTACTAAAAATAGGGAGAAAGTTTTAAAGTAACTTTAAACTGGGCCAGTCCTAAAAAGTAAAGAAGGTAACATATCTTATGTCTGAGAAACTGTTGTGTGAACCAGATGAACAGCCATGTTAGACAAATCGGCCTTCGGCCTCCGTGGCACAGGCCCTGCCCTCCACAGTCTTTCTTTTTGTTTAACCACACCCTTAAATACACCCTGGGGGTATAGCATCCTTGATCCTGCTCAAGAGATCCAGTTCTTACAGGAGTTGGGCTTTTGGAGGTCTACTCATCTTGCCCCTGCCCAACACCTGGTTTTGTACGTAAGTCTCCATTGGCCTTTGGAGGCCACTTTGCGTATATTTATATTTCACAGAACAACTGTGTTGATAAGCTCAATGTTTCCTGAGAATGCCAGACCATATTGATCGGTATTCAGTTGAATCATATATCTTGTGAAAAAATTAGCAAAGGAATAAAGAAGAAGGTCAAGAATACACCATAATCTTTACAGAGCCAACAAAATGTGGCACCACTTTGTGGAAGCCTATCTATAGAGCTAATTGAAGTTCTCTAAAGCAAAAGTGATTTTTAATGGCCTCAAAGGCTATGAAATCAGAAGCAAGGCATTTTTAGAACAATGAAAGAGCCTCCATTGTAAGCTAATTCAATCTTCTCACTTTACAGGTGAGTAAACTAAGCCACCACCTCATTAATAACACAGCTGAGCTCAGAGTTGAGGTTTCTTGACTCCAAGTGCATTCCATAGTCCATGACATCAAGGCTGCCGTATAGTCCGTATTAGTACAGGGCTCAGGGTGTACGTGATGAGACCTAAGAGAATCTAGGAGTTGCTATGAAAAGGGAAAAATGAATGTTGGGTCTGAAAACACTTTGTTCAAGTTATTATACCTTCTGCTATAGTCTGAATGTGTACCCCCCAAAACCGTATGTTGGAACCTGACCCTCAGAGTGATGGTAATAGGAGGGGAAGCCCTGGGAAGGACTCAGTCCTGACAGCAAAGCCCTTATGAATGGGATTATTGCCCTTATGAAAGAGGCCTCAGAGGGAACATTTTCTCACCATGTGAAGTTAACAGTGAAAAGATAACTATCTGGGAAGTGGACCCTCACTAGACACCAAATCTGGTGCCATGATCTTAGACTTCCAAGCCTCTAGATCTGTGAGAAATAAATGCTTATGGTTTAAAAGTCACCCATTCTGTGGTATTTTTTTTTAAGATTTTATTTATTTATTCATTTGACAGACAGAGATCACAAGTAGGCAGAGAGGCAGGCAGAGAGAGAGGAAGGGAAGCAGGCTCCCTGCTCAGCAGCGAGCCTGATCGGGGCTCAGTCCCAGGACCCCAAGATTATGACCTGAGCCAAAGGCAGAGGTTTTAACCCACTGAGCCATCCAGGTGCCCCTCTGTGGTATTTTTAAAAAAGATTTTATTTATTTACTTGACAGACAGAGAGAGATCACAAGTAGGCAGAGAGGCAGGCAGAGAGAGAAAGGAAAGCAGGCTCCCTGCTGAGCAGAGAGCCTGATATGGGGCTTGATCCCATCGCAGGACCCTGGGATCATGACCTGAGCTGAAGTCAGATACTTAGCCAACTAAGCCACCCAGGCGCCCCCTGTGGTATTTTGTTACGGCAGCCTGAATAGACTAAGGCAACTTATCTTCCTTGGCCTAAGTTAATTCATCTGTAATATAAAAAGAGGACTAATCCTTCCCTCAAGTGGCTATTTTGAAGATATTTTTAAATGTAATAATGCATATGAGATCACTATCACTATGCCTGGGACACAGTTGGCACAAATGAACACTAGTATCCTCCCTTTTCTTAGTCATACTAGTATGCAAGTTGAATTCAAGGGCAAATCACATGAACAAAAAATCCCAACAAGCGCTCATAGTTGAGAGACAGTGAAATATGTAAACATTTTTGGTGGTACACTCTGTTGGGATCAAGGTAGGCTGGGCCTGCCCTGCCCTTCATGGTATCACTTGGCTGATGAGTGAAGAGAAATGCCTAGGTAATTCTGCTCTGAGATCTTCCAGGCCCAGCCTGGTTTCCAGTCTGTGCATCCTTCTTACTGGCTTCCCACTCATATCCCAAGGGCAGGCTCAGTGCTCTTCCAGTTTCCAGAACTAATCTTGACTTGGGGCCAGATGTGCTCAGATGACTCCAGCTCCATATTTGGCTGCCAGTCTGATTCTGACCTATTGCCCAGATGGCTAGAAATCTGTGTTTGCTCCTATTTGATTCCTGGCCCTGTTGACCTGATTTCTACTTGTTCCGGGCCTTTATATCATTTTGTTGTACACTGATAGAAAGCCCAATACCTTGCCACCTTGGCCACTCCTGCAGCCAAAAATTACAATGGCTGCCTGGAACATCATGCTTTCCCAAAAGGCCATGCCTATGTTACCATGTCATCATCTTGTCCTTAAGCTACATCTAAATGATCCAAGGAAAGGAAGCAGTAACCTAACAGGTTCTTGCTGGCAAACTCTGAGAACTTAGAAACAGGATATGGTAGAAGCTGAGTCACCCCTGGCAATGTTCAGAAGAAAAGCCCACAAGCTCTTCCTGTTTCTGAAGGTCCAACCCTGTGACTACCCTTCCTGAGACTTAGCCTTTTAGCTTTGCCTTCTCTTGTCAGCTTGCACAATTAATCTAACTTCTGCTTAAGTGATAGAAGATCAGTTTCTGGTGTTTGCCTCCATATGTGCCTTATCCCATATACATCTCAGTTGTTGACTATTTATCTGAAGGCAGTGTGTCCTGCTGTGAGCCCAGAACTTCTCCTTCAGGCCAAATCTTAAAGCATAAAAATTACACACTAGTATTTCACACTGATATTTGCCCCAGCTTCTTCAAAGATTCATAATTTCTGGAACTTACTCTTGTAATAGCAATTTCTGTGGTCATATTCATTTATTCATCCACCATTCCACCCGTCCATCCATCCATTCACTCATCCATCCATATGTATGTAGCATCTACTGCACATAAGGCACTGTTCATGGTTCAGGGGTCACAAAATTAGAGCAGATTAGGGCACCTCAGTGACTAAGTCAGTTGAGCCCCCAACTCTTTTTTTTTTTTTTTTGAGATTTTATATATTTATTTGACACAGAGAGAGAGACAGTGAGAGAGGGAATATAAGCAGGGAGAGTGGAAGAGGGAGAAGCAAGCTCCCAGCTGAGCAGAGAGCCCAACGTGCGGCTCGATCCCAGGACTCCATGATCATGATGTGAGCAGAAGGCAGATGATGCTTAACTGACTGAGCCCCCTAGGCACCCTGAGCCCCCACCTCTTGATCTCAGCTCAGGTCTTGATCTCAGGGTCTTGAGTTCAAGCCCCACCTTAGACTCCACACTAGCTGTGGAGACTACTTTAAAAATATATAGATAAAGATATAGATATTTATATTTATCTATCTAGATAGATAGAGCATTCCTGTTTTTCAACATCATAGACTAGTGAAGATAACTGCCATACTAATAAATAACCTCAGTACAAAGGGCTAAGGACTGTAATGGAGGTACAAACATGGGCAGTGAAAGCCCATTGGGAACAAATGGGCTTTTGTTGGGAACAAATGGCTGTCTTCATAAAAGAGGTTAGAAAGTCTTCACAGAGTAGCTAATGTTTAACATGAGTATTGGAGAAAGGGCAAGTTCACCAAGAGAAGAAGGGTAGTACTGCTTTAAGAAAACAGTGTAAGAATGACAACTTTTTTAACTATTTAACTTTGCAATCCCATTTTGGGGATTTATCCTGTAGAAATATATGTACTTATAACAAATGACTTACATATAAGATTAACAATTGCAGCGTTATTTGTAAGAGTTTGCTATTAAAAGCAAGCCACGTGTTAACTAATGAGCACCTCTTAAATAAATATGGTATAGCCACTTGGTGGAAGACTATGCAGCTGTAAAAAAGAATGAAGAACCACTCTATTTATGAAAGCTCTCTAATATGAGAAATCTTTTTTTTTTTTTTAGATTTTTTTATTTATCTGAAAGATAGCACGAGCAGGGAAAGGGGCAGAGAAAGAAGAGGGAGAAGCAGACTCCCCGCTGAACACAGAGTCTGCTGCGGGGCTCAATCCAGGACCCTGAGATCATGACCTGAGCCAAAAACCACTACTTAACTAACTGAGTCACCCAGGCATGCCTAATATGAGAGATCTTTAAGATACAGTGTTAAGAAAAAAAAAAGCAACACTTAGAATAATACTGTCTTTTAAGTGGGATAAAAGAAAAATACACATTCATATTCACATTTATATGAAAAAGCTGTATACATAATATATATTTGATAAAAAGTGGTTACTATTGGGTCTGGGGATAGTGGAAGAGGTGAGAATAAGACTTTTCAATGAATACTTAATTTTTTAACCAAAATATTATCTATTAAAAATGTGAATAAGGGGGCGCCTGGGTGGCTCAGTGGGTTAAGCCGCTGCCTTCGGCTCAGGTCATGATCTCAGGGTTCTGGGATCAAGTCCCGCATCGGGATCTCTGCTCAGCAGGGAGCCTGCTTACCTCTCTCTCTCTCTGCCTGCCTCTCTGCCTACTTGTGATCTCTCTCTGTCAAATAAATAAATTTTAAAAAAAAATCTTTTAAAAAAATGTGAATAAGTTTTCAAAGAATACATTGCAGGGAAACACTGAAGTTAGATATAGGGCGCACAAAACTACTTTTTTTTTTTTTTTTAACGGCTCCATGAATCAGAAACTTTCTGGCAAAAGGAAATCCAAAGAGAATGTCTTATTTCATCTCCCTCTTATGTGGGTAGTAATACTCTAACAGCAATTACATAATATGAGAATAGGCACCTTTAAAAACACAAACATCAGGGGCGCCTGGGTGGCTCAGTGGGTTAAAGCCTCTGCTTTCGGCTCAGGTCATGACCCCAGGGGTCCTGGGGTCAAGCCTCTCTGCCTGCTTGTGATCTCTGTCTGTCAAATAAATAAATAAAATCTAAAACAAAAACAAAAACAAAAAAACCCACAAACATGAGTAGAGACTTATGGCTGGTGAGAAAGCAAAACATTGTTGGCAGGGAGGCCTACCTTCTAGATTTGGAAGCAGAATTTAAATTCCTTCCTATGTGGGTGTATTTATTCAATTTAAACAACATTCCTTCTGCCTTATCCCTGAAAGGATGTGATGGCTTTTCATTCAGAACACTAGGAAAATAAAGCGAATAAAACTGTATAAAGTGTCTAAAGTCATCTTCCAATTAAAAAAAAGAAATCAGTGAAATTTTGAGCTTTAAAACCTCCTTTGTGGAGAGGAGAGGATACAAGGCTGAAAAGTCTAGACTTACTCCATCCAGGCAATGAGCCAGCGAATGTCATCAGACAGGCCTTTTTTTTTCTTTAAGATTTTATTTGTTTATTTGTGAGAGAGGGAGAGAGAGAAAGAGAGAGGGAGCAGGAGTGGGGGGGCAGAGGGAGAAGCAGACTCCCTGCTGAGCAGGGAGCCCGATGGACGGACATGGGACTCAATCCCAGAACCCCAGGATCATGACCTGAGCCAAAGGCAGATGCTTAATGACTGAGCCACCCAGGTGCCTCTCAGGCAGGCTTTTTATATATTTTTTCCATCCTTTCAAGCCTCGGTGTACCCCTCTTTAAAAGAAAAACAATAATCCCCTCTTAGCCATTTCATACCACCTGATTATTATAAAATTCGTTCAGACACTTAAATGAAAGAAGACATAACTAAGTGAAAACAACGTCATTCAAATTCAAGTGTCCCCTAACATTTACCATTACCTGGTAATGAGAGTTCAGTCTTCAATTTAATAGTTTGAAAAGCTTTGTTTTCAGTTTCCTAAAGGATGACCAGATTTGGGGAGATTGGGTCATTCTACCAAAATTCAGGAATCTTGGTTGTTGTAGACAGCTGTTGTTTGTGTCTGCCCATTATTGCCTGCCTTTCTTTGGGAAATTATTCTTCTCCAATACACTTGCCAACTCTGATTTGGATTTCCGGTGGAGCTGTCACTCACAGTGTCTAATCATGTGGGCACAGGGTGACCTACATCTGGCCAAACATAGTAGCTCATTCCTCTAGCCCCAGTCATTGGTTCAAAGGAATGAGCCATCCTGCGGTGGGCATGTATTCTGAGCTGGATTAATTACCCTCTTTGGTTGTTGCCATGGAGCTAGATTAGAGGGGGCCTTACCTCTCAGATCACAAAAGCTGGAAGGATATAAATATGGCAACCAGCAGCTATATAAACTCTATGTGAATATTATCAAATTTGGAAAGCTGCTCAAATTTTTTAAAGTCATTTGGGTCATTGCCATTGTGTGTGATTTAAAAATGTTTAGTGCTATGATTTTGCTTTACAATTTAAAAAAATGGGGGGTGGGGTCGCCTGGGTAGCTCAGTTGGTTAGACATCTGGCTCTTGATTTCAGCTGAAGTCGTGGTCTCAGGGTCCTGGGATCCAGCTCAGCATGAGGCTGTGCACCCAGTAGGGAGTTTGCTTGGGATTCTTTCTCTCCCTCTTCCTCTGCCCCTCCTCCCTCACATGAATGGATAAAACTTAAAAAAACAACAACAACAAACATGGCGAATGTAGAAAAAATATCAAATCACTATGATGGATACCTGAAACTAACAGGATATTGTATGTCAACTGTACTTCAACTAAACACACACACACACACAGGCCAATTAAACTTTTGAGGTGGTCATGTGTGCAGGACACCTTATAGAGTTGGGACAGAGCAGTAGGGATCGGAGTGGGAATGACTTCACAGGGCTAAAGCACTTTAGTTGAATCTTACGTGATCTGGATGAACAGAGGAAATGGTGACCACATTTTGGGCAGCAAAGAGTGCAAGCCAGAAGATGGACCTGACAAGAGCCAGGAGTGGGTGTCAGTAGTAGTGAAGTGGGCCAAAACACCTGAGTTGTATCTGAGAGTCTCAAGACTAAGGGAGGACAAAGACCAGCACTGAGCTGAGGTAAGGGGTACAGAAAAGGAGCCTCTTCTGGCCTGAGGTCAAGAAGGTGTCAAGGAGCAGGACCAGCATGAGATGCCTACCTCAGATTTAAATGCACTAGACATAACTACATAATTACATAATTTTTTAAATGGTTTTGTTTATTTATTTGAGAGAGAGAGTGAGAGACAGAGACAGGGAGAGAAAGAGGGTGTGTGTGCACGCACGCTAATGAGTTCAGGGAGGGGCAGAGGGAGAAACAGACTCCCCCACTGAACAGGGAGCCTGATGCGGGACTCCATTCCAGAACCCTGGGATCATGACCTAAGCGTAAGGCAGATGCTTAACTGACTGCATCATCCAGTCGCCCCCATAATTACATTCCTTACTGCCTGTTGTCTATGGAAGCAAACTGTGTGTGGCCCTACACCTCACAGCAGCCCATCACCATGGCTACGACTTGTTAGAACAGAAGTGAAGATAGGACAGAGTCGTCTGGATCCTGACCAATGGCCTAGCATGAGCTTGCGTGTAGGGCTTTTACCAAACAGGGAAAACTGGGCCAGTCCTTTCCTCTCTCTTTCTCTCTCTGACTTTTGTTTTCTCTCTCTCAGGAGAGGCAGAGAAAAGTTTTTTATAACTCCAAGGGCTGATGTGAAAGGTTATGAAGTGGACTGTAGGCCAGAAATAGGCTTGCCAGGGACCCCTGGGTGGCTCAGTAGTTAATTAAGCATCTGCCTTCCACTCAGCTCGTGATCTCAGGATCCTGGGGTCGATCCCCTCATTGGGCTCCCCGCTCAGCGGGAAGCCTGCTTCCCCTGCCTGTGTTCCCTCTCTTGCTGTCTTGCTCTCTGTCAAATAAAGAAATAAAATAATAATAAAAAAAAAGGAATCAGTTTGCCAGATAAAATAAAGAACAGTTAAATTTGAACTTCAGATTAACTATAACAACAGCCATTTTGTGGTATAAGTATGTCCCAGGTAGTGTATGAGACATATTTATACTAAAAAGTTAAAATAACCCGCTGAGCCATCCTGGCACCCCTTCTTCCCAACCCCCCCCTTTTTTAAAGATTTTATTTATTTATGAGAAAGAAATTGAGAGCAGAGCTGGGGGTGGGGGAAAGGAGCAGAGGCAGAGGGAGTAGCCTCCTTGCTGAGGGGGAGTCTGACGTGGGGCTCGATCCCAGGACCCTGAGATCATGACCCTTAACAGACTGAGCCATCCAGGCACCCCATGTAGGTTTCTTTTGTTGTTGTTGTTGTTTGTTTGTTTTTAAACAGGGGTAGAGCCGTGCAGATCTTTTTCTGCCCTAAGGAGGTAGGCTCCGGGTGTCTCTAATGCTGGGAGCCTCTGTCCCAGTGCCGCTGGTATGTCTTTCATCCTGGTGAAGGGCCAAAGTAACTCCATTTTGAGGCAGTAGCCATTTTGTTGTTTACATTAAACTGTGAGTGTCCAGTCTGCTTATCAAGGCCCAAACTGCTCTGGCCGCTCCCTGCAACTTTAACCTCCCTGGCCCACCCTGGTAATCAGTAGAGCAACAGCAACCACAACTCCCACCCTGGTAATCAGTAGCGCAACAGCAACCTCAACTTTCCCGCCCTGGTACAAACAACTTTCAAAAATATCCCCTGGACAAAGTAGCCAATCCCCCGTTGTTAACCGCCAGTTCTGCTTCTGTGCTTCCTGCTTGCTAAAGCGCGCGCTCCCTGAGACCAATCAGGTTATGCCAAATACCCTTTTCAAATGTCAACCGATCAGTCCCACTCTACCTTGTTTGTACATGCCTGTAAAAACCTTGCATTTACTCACCTCGGGGCCTCTCAGCGTCACCGCTTGCGAATGCGCAGAGGACCGGGTTCGAACCTGCAATAAACGACGACGACCCTTGCCGCTTGGCTTTGACTCACGTCTCTGGTGGCCTCTTTGGGGAATTCTCGCGACTCTGAGCATTACATTTGGAGGTTCCACCGAGATCTTCCGGGATACCCCCCCTCGAGCCCATCAGACATTTGGTCAAGGGGTCGTCTCTGACGCCGATCGGTAAGTTGGCTGGCCACCCTCTGTTCTGTCTCCCTGTCTCTGTTGTCTGTACTCTGTCTCTGTTGCCGGCATCAGTATCAGTTACTGGTCAAACCTTGGTGGATGCACTAAAAGGGTTACCAGTTGGGAGCGGAGGGAGACGTCCCCCGATGCCCGTCAGGGGCCTCCTGGAAGGCCGTCCAGGTCCGGATCTGTAGAGGCCTCCAGGAAGGCCTCCCGGACCTGTCTGCTCCTCAGGGCACTCTTGCCCATTGCGCCAGCGATCTAACCTAAACCACTTAATCTTTCCACAGCCAGGGCTCCCTCTTCCATCACGCAGGCAATTTAACAAAGTATTCCCTCCCACAGCCGCGCGGGGACACATCTACTGCAGTGTAACTAAAAGAACCGCGGAAGGAGGATTGGCCACTTCCATCTGAAGAACTTAGAAGTTCTCACCTGGAGGGACTGGAGGTCCCTAACAGGTTCTGGTAGAGAATTCTCATCTGGGTGGAAGCAAGGGTTGCGACCCTGGAGGTTCCATATCTGGAAATCGTGAGTCGGGAGCCTCAACGGCGGTCTCGGTGGTCGCCGTATCATTAAAAAACTGGTAATAAGGATCCTGAATCTGGTGAAATTGGTGTGAATGACTGGACACCTGAGAGAGTGGTGAGAGTGACCGGCCGGTGGGTGTTTGAGAGTCCTGTGCGAATCTGTTTTGTGGCTGGTATTATCTGTCTCGTTCTTCTTTGCCCTATTCTCTTGCTAATAATGGACCAGGACTAGAGTACCCTGCTCTCCCTCCTCTTGGCTAACTTCGGAGATGTTCAAAGAAGAGGCATTGATCTGAGTCTGGACATCCGGAGGTCCAAGCTCATTACCTTTTGCCGCTCTGAATGGCCAGCTTTCGGGGTAGGATGGCCCACTGTGGGCACTTTCAACCTGCCCACAATTCTTAAAGTTAGGGCCCAGGTCCTTCTGCCCGGGAAAGAGGGACACCCAGACCAAGCCCCCTACATCCTGGTTTGGCAGAATTTAGTAGAAAACCCCCCTCCCTGGATGGCCCCTTTCCTGTCCCCGGGAAGTTGCAAAATTCTTGCAGCCCGACCTACCAGACCCCCCAAACAGCGAAATCCTTTCGCACCCCCTCACCCGGTCCTCCCCGATAGTCTAGACCCACTTAGCCTAGACCCCCCTCCATAAGCTCCCGTGCCGGTGGCCGCCCCCGCTCCACCTTTGAACCCTCCCGGGGGGGGGGAACAAGAACCCCTTCCACCTCGGGCGGGAGCAGAGGATCGGGAGGCAATTGCAGCTGCCCCCGCCAGACACGGAGGGACCGACGGTCCCGCCGGACGCACAGGGGGGCGCTCCCAACGGGAGAATCTTCCCCGCCCTCCCGATTCAACCGTGGCTCTGCCCCTCCGAGAGATCAGCCTCCCCGATGACACTGGCAACCCTAGACTCCGATATTGGCCTTTTTCAACTAGTGATCTATATAACTGGAAAGCTCAGAACGCGCGATTCTCAGATAACCCAAAAGATCTCATAGCTCTTCTAGATAGCATCATGTTCACTCATCAGCCTACACGGGATGACTGCCAGCAGCTCTTGCGTATTCTGTTCACCACGGAAGAAAGAGAAAGAATCCAGGTGGAAGCAAGGAAATTGGTCCCCGGAGATGATGGCGACCCACAGTCAATCTGGACCTCATCAATGCGGGTTTTCCTTTGACTAGGCCTGACTGGGACCACAACGCGGCAGAAGGTAGGGGACGACTGCTCATTTATCGCCAGACTCTAATGGCGGGCCTCACGGCTGCTGCTCGCAAGCCCACAAATTTGGCCAAGTAGTACAAGGTAAGACAGAAAGCCCAGCAGCATTCCTAGAAAGATTAATGGAAGCCTTTAGACAGTATACCCCCATGGACTCCGAGGCCCCTGAGAACCAGGCAGCAGTAGTTATGTCATTTGTAAATCAGGCGGCACCTGATATTAAAAAGAAACTTCAGAAACTAGAGGATTTAGAGGGTAAGCAGGTTCAGGATTTGCTCCGCATAGCACAGCGGGTCTACAACAACCAGGATGCTCCGGAGGACAAGCAGCTTAAGGCAACCAAAGAAATGACCAAAGTCCTGGCCGCCTTCGTTCAGAAGGAATCAACCCCTCAAGGGGAATTCCAGGCTACCTGGCCCTCCAGACGTCCCCTAGACAAGGATCAATGTGCATATTGCAAGGAAAAGTGACACTGGATGCGTGATTGCCCCAAAAAGAAACTTGCGTGGGCAGGGCCCCGGCTGTGGCAGCCAAAGCCTTCCCCTGTCCTGTTCACCCAAGACTCTGAATAGGGGGGATGGGGTTCGGAGCCCCTCCCCGAGCCCAGGGTAACCCTACAAGTGGAGGGGAATCCCGTGCAGTTCCTAGTTGACACAGGAGCCCAGCACTCGGTGTTAACCAAACCCCATGGAAAGATCTCTGACAAGTCCTCCTGGGTCCAGGGGGCTACCAGAACCAAGAGATACCCCTGGACCACCCAACGAACTGTGGACTTAGGGACAGGGAAGGTGACTCACTCATTCCTAGTCATCCCTGACAGCCCCTGCCCCCTGTTGGGAAGAGACCTACTCACCAAGATAGGAGCCCATATTTACTTCCAACCCAGTGGTCCCACAGTAACCGGCTTTCAAAACCAGCCATTATCAATACTGACCCTGCGTTTGGAGGATGAATACCGGCTCCATCAAACCCCGCTCCCACAGGGACAAGACATTGGGTCCTGGCTCCTCCGGTTCCCTGAGGCCTGGGCAGAAACAGGAGGCATGGGGCTAGCTAAGCACCGCCCTGCTCTCTTCATAGAACTCAAACCTGGGGTGGACCCTGTCCGGGTCAAAAAGTACCCCATGCCCACGGAGGCCAAATTGGGCATTACCCCTCACATCCATCGCCTCCTTGACTCAGGAGTGTTACGCCCCTGCCACTCGGCATGGAACACTCCTCTGCTGCCAGTTCGGAAGCCCAATAGTGGGGATTACCGGCCCGTACAAGACCTGAGGGAGATCAACAAGCGGGTTATGGACATACACCCTACTGTTCCTAACACTTGCACTCTCCTCAGTGCCCTGAGACCAGGCAAACAATGGTATACTGTCCTCGACCTAAAGGATGCCTTTTTCAGTTTGCCACTGGCGCCCAAGAGCCAAGATCTCTTTGCGTTCGAGTGGGCCGACCCAGAAAGGGGCATAAACGGACAGCTGACGTGGACTCACCTCCCCCAAGGATTCAAGAACTCGCCCACCTTGTTTGACGAGGCCCTCCACGAGGACCTGAGTGAGTACAAAAGACAAAATCCTGACATAACACTCCTGCAGTATGTTGATGATCTCCTGATAGCTGCCGAGACCCAGCAGGCCTGCCTTCGAGGGACAGAAAACCTCCTCCGGAACCTCGGCGACCTGGGGTATCGGGCCTCAGCGAAGAAAGCCCAGATTTGCAAATCTGAGGTAGTATACCTGGGATATCTGCTGAAAGGGGGGCAACGATGGCTCACCGATGCCTGCAAAGACACTGTGCTCTGCATCCCCCGACCCACCTCACCACGCCAGGTAAGAGAATTCCTGGGGACCGCAGGATACTGTCGGTTATGGATACCAGGCTTCGCTGAGATGGCGAGGCCCCTCTACCTGGCCACCAAGAACCAGCAAAGCTTTGAGTGGACCGAGGAGGCAGAGCAGGCTTTCCAGCGGATAAAGGCCGCTCTCCTCTCAGCACCAGCACTGGGACTACCCGACATCTCCAAGCCATTCCACTTGTATGTGGATGAACATAATGGGGTGGCTAAGGCAGTGCTGACCCAGCGCTTAGGCCCCTGGCCCAGACCCGTAGCCTACCTCTCAAAGAAATTAGACCCGGTGGCAGCAGGGTGGCCCCCTGGCCTTCGAATGATAGCCGCCACTGCCTTGATGGTAAAAGATGCTGATAAATTGTCAATGGGCCAAGAGTTACATGTGACCACCCCTCATGCCATTGAGGGTGTCCTAAAACAACCCCCGGGCAGATGGATGAGCAATGCTCGTATGATCCATTACCAGGGGCTGCTGCTCAACCCCTTGAGAATAATCTATACACCTCCCCGGGCCCTAAACCCTGCATCACTGCTGCCTGACCCAGATCTAGACACTCCTCTTCATGACTGCACCGACATACTGGCCCGGATCCATGGATTAAGGGAAGATTTACAAGACTACCCCCTGGCAGATGCCGAGGTTACCTGGTTCACTGATGGCAGCAGCTTCGTTCACCAAGGACAGAGGTCCGCAGGGGCCGCGGTGACATCAGAAACAGAGGTTATTTGGGCAGAGGCATTACCTCCAGGCACTTCAGCACAGAGGGCTGAACTGATCGCCCTAACCCAGGCCCTAAATTTAGGGCAGGGCCGCCGGATGACTGTGTACACGGACAGTCGGTATGCCTTTGCCACGGCCCACATCCACGGGGCAATTTATCGAGAAAGGGGGCTGCTCACCGCTGAAGGGAAAGACATCAAAAACAGAGACGAGATTTCCTGTTGGAGGCCATCTGGGCCCCCAAGAAACTAGCCATAGTACACTGTCCCGGCCACCGAAAACCGAGCGATCCGGTTTCTTGGGGAAACAACTTTGCTGACCAGACTGCTCATCAGGTAGCCCACGGGTCCATATCAGTGTTACCTGTACAGCTACCCGACCCAGGGCCTCGAGAACTGCCGCCACTCCCCGAGTACTCTGAGGAGGACATCACCTGGATGAGTAAACTCCCAATGACTCAGATCAAAGATGGATGGTGGCGGGACTCCAAAAATAACCTCATCCTCCCTGAGGCATTGGGGCAAGCCATCCTAGAGCGGATTCACCACACTACCCATTTGGGTTCCCGAAGACTCCAGGACCTAATGAGACAGTCCAGACTGACAATCAGAAACATCACTGAAAAAGCCGAACGAATTGCCTCGGACTGCACAGCATGCCAACTCCAGAACGCGTGTCCACACCCAACTGTGAGCGGATCCCGTGAAAGGGGAACTCAGCCGGGGGCCTACTGGGAGATAGATTTCACAGAAGTAAAGCCAGGGAAATATGATTACAAGTATTTACTGGTGTTTATAGATACTTTTTCAGGTTGGACTGAGGCATTCCCAACAAAGCATGAGACGGCACAGGTTGTAGCAAAAAAACTACTCGAAGAAATCCTGCCCAGGTATGGTTTCCCGGTTATGATAGGATCAGATAATGGGCCAGCCTTCATTTCCAAGGTAAGGCAGGGCCTGGCTTCCATACTTGGGGTTAATTGGAAACTACATTGTGCATATAGACCCCAGAGCTCAGGATAGGTAGAAAGAATGAATAGAACCTTAAAAGAGACCCTGGCTAAATTGACCATGGAGACGCTAAATGGGTGGCTCTACTCCCCTGTGCTCTGTATCGGGTACGCAACACCCCATACAAACTGGGACTCACACCCCATGAAATCATGTATGGCAGGCCCCCTCCTATCCTACCCAACCTCAAAACTGACCTTGTTGAGTTAGACCAGGACCACTCACTTTTATTTTCCCTCCAAGCCTTGCAGCAGGTCCACAAAAGGATTTGGCCCAAACTGAAGGACTTATATGAAACAGGCCCTACGCCCACACCCCATCAACTCCACCCGGGTGACTGGGTTCTCGTCAAACGACATCGGCAGGAGACCCTCGAGCCCAAGTGGAAAGGACCCTACCAGATCATCCTGACCACACTTACGGCCGTCAAGGTAGACAACATAGCCACCTGGATATACCACACCCATGTCAAACCAGTCGACCCGCTGTCAGACCTCGTCAGATGCCCGGACCAAGACCACAGCTGGACAGTGGACCGCAGACTTGGGACTGCAGGAGCAGCCATGGGAGCCTCAGCCTTAGCATTACAGCGCCAGCACTATCAAGGCTTACCGGCGGCCATCAATGCAGATATACAGGAAATAGAGTCCTCCATTTCCAAGCTCCAGGAGTCCGTGAGCTCATTATCGGAGGTAGTCCTACAAAACAGACGGGGACTAGACCTCCTCTTCCTTCAACAAGGGGGTTTATGTGCCACCCTTAAGGAAGAATGTTGTTTCTACATAGACCATTCAGGAATAGTCAAAGATTCTATGGCCAAAATTCGGGAAGGACTAGAAAAACAAAAAAAAGAACGAGAACAGAGACAAGGCTGGTTCCAGTCTTGGTTTAACTCTTCCCCCTGGCTAACCACCCTAATATCCACCTTGCTAGGACCCCTCAGTATCCTACTCCTCCTGCTCACCTTTGGTCCATGCCTTTTAAACGCCTGATAGCCTTTGTCAACCAACGCCTCCAGACCGTGCAGATTATGTTGTTAAGACAGCAGTACCAAACCCTAGCTATAGACACTTAGGACCCAAGATTGGCTCCTCAGGTACTTGAGAGAGGGGGGAATGAAGGGCCAAAGTAACTCCATTTTGAGGCAGTAGCCATTTTGTTGTTTACATTAAACTGTGAGTGTCCAGTCTGCTTATCAAGGCCCAAACTGCTCTGGCCGCTCCCTGCAACTTTAACCTCCCTGGCCCACCCTGGTAATCGGTAGAGCAACAGCAACCACAACTTTCCCGCCCTGGTACAAACAACTTTCAAAAATATCCCCTGGACAAAGTAGCCAATCCCCCGTTGTTAAACCGCCAGTTCTGCTTCTGTGCTTCCTGCTTGCTAAAGCGCGCGCTCCCTGAGACCAATCAGGTTATGCCAAATACCCTTTTCAAATGTCAATCGATCAGTCCCACTCTACCTTGTTTGTACATGCCTATAAAAACCTTGCATTTACTCACCTCGGGGCCTCTCAGTGTCACCGCTTGCGAGTGCGCAGAGGACCGGGTTCGAACCTGCAATAAATGACGACCCTTGCCGCTAGGCTTTGACTCACGTCTCTGGTGGCCTCTTTGGGGAATTCTTGCGACTCCGAGCATTACACTGGCTCTGCTGGAACCCCACTAAGCCATTGGAAAGCACTTATTGTTCCTTCCTGGGAACCTTAGCTGTCCCATTTTCCCTGACCAGATTCACAGTGTACTAGGAGTGAGGGACGGGCTCTCATCACTAGGGAGTCAGGCTTTGACTGTGTTGGACTTTATTTTTCATCCTCCTACATATCAGGGAGAGTCTTCCAGACTAGGTCTTCAAAAGGGGAAAATTTGACGTAAATGACCCCTCTCTCTACCCTTCAAACCCTCTCCAGCTAACGTAGCCTCTCTTTGAAGCCCCGGATTAGGTGCCCCGATGCCCTCCCACTCCCTAGAAAACCCCTGCCCTCTCTGTCGGAAGGAAGACATCCCTCCCCTCAGGCTTTAGTGCGGGCTTGCAAACTTGAGCCCATGAGCAGTTGCCCTTTGCTTAGTCAAGCTGACTTGGGGATGGTGAGGATCATCCCCAGTGTTTGATGTACTTGACATCCTTAGAAATGTACCCAAAAAGCCATGCACACCTCTCTGAAGTCAGTAGTTTTTTCTCGGCTACCATGTCTGATCACATACAAGAGAAGGATAGTCTTTCTGAAAATGGTACTTCTTTGGCAAGTTGCAAAAGAGTAACTGTGTTGAGAATACCTTCCTTTTTAAAAAAAATTTTACTTATTTATTTGACAGAGAGAGAGAGAGCACACAAGCAAGGAGGAGTGGCAGGCAGAGGGGAGGAAGAAGCAGGTTCCCTGCTGAGCAGAAAGCCCAATGTGGGGCTCTATCCCATGACCTGGATTCATTACCTGAGCTGAAGGCAGACCTTAACCCACGCAAGTGCCCAGAGAAAAAAATAGTTTCTTTTCTCTGGATTTAATTCACATGACCAGAGGTGTATATTGTCCTCTTTACCATCCGAGGGAGCAGTACCAGATCTCGAAAGAGTCTTCTTTATCATCTCTTTCCTCCCTTCTAACCGAGGAAGAAGGTCAAAGTTCTCCCACCAATTTAGCAGTCACGTAGAGAAGCAGTGAGAACCCCCTGTAGGAGAAGTGCAGAGTAAAAGCCAGAAAGCCCTGAGAGAAAATTCGTGTTGATTCCTAGCATCAGATCCTATGTTTTGGACTTCCATAAAAACTCTCCATATATTTATAAAAATAAGCACAGCAACCACCTTCATCTAGAAAAGGGGTCAGCAACTTTCTGTAAAGGACCAGAAAGTAAAGATTTCAGGCTCGGCAGGCCACACAGTCTCTGGCAACCACTCAGTCCTGCTATTATAAAGGCAAAAGCAGCCACAGGCATGTCATAAGCATGACTATGTTCCAATAAAACTTTATTTACAAAACCCAATCTCAATACCATTCTCCAGTTAAAAAAAATAACTGGGGCTCCTTGAAGAAATGGCTTATTCTAGATACTGGGTGGGGAATCCATGAGTCAGGAGTATCTTGTAGTGCCAGAAGGTAAGGAAGGGCTCAGAAAGCAAGACAACAAGGAGCCTGTTGGAAAGGGACACAGGAGCCAGCACGAAAGAGCTTCTCATGGCCAAAGCAAGAACAGTTTGAGCAACAGCATGGCTGGGAGCGGGGAGCAGAGGGAGATGGACAAGCTGACTCCATGCTGAGCACAGAGCCCATTGTGGGGCCAGATCCCACAAGCCTGAGATCATTACCTGGACCAAAATCAAGACAGAAGCCCAACTGATGGAGTCACCCAGATGCTCCCTGGATGTGGCTAAGTTAAAGGCAGGGAAATTGTAGTCCTGAGTGTGAGAACCCAACAGAGGAAGTGACCGGGATGAAGGCTCTGGAGAGGCTGGTTTGCATTTGAAAGCACTCAAAGGAGAGTTCTTTACTATCTCTAGGAATTGGCTGTAGTCCAGAGGGGCGGTCTCTTCAGGGTTTGCAAGATGTCAAAGCATCAGAAACACATGGTTAATACGGTAGTATTGGATGATAACCCAAAGCATAAAGTAATATCCATGAATCCACACTGATATTAATAAAAGAATATTTAAACACATGGAGAAGAGTCAAGTCTCCCTTATAGAATTCTAGAGAATTTAGGTAACTCCTCTCCACTCTAGGAGGTGGAGCTTAATTTCTACTCTCCTGTCTTGAGGATAAGATGCACATACTGACTTGCTTCATCAGAGTATGGAGGATGGGAAGAGGAGGAAAAGATGTTTTCATCCCAGATGAAGGCAGAAGCTTGTGTCAGAGAGTGTTTCATGATCTGATCCTAAGTTTC
>ML110160.1:41381-54940 GCA_003697995.1 Taxidea taxus jeffersonii | reverse complement strand
AATATGTTCTTATGATTGTTTGTATTTCTTTGGTGTTGGTTGTGATCTCTCCTCTTTCATTCATGATTTTATTTATTTGGGTCCTTTCTCTTTTCTTTTGGATAAGTCTGGCCAGGGGTTTATCAATCTTATTAATTCTTTCAAAGAACCAGCTCCTAGTTTCATTGATTTGTTCTATTGTTTTTTTGGTTTCTATTTCATTGATTTCTGCTTTGATCTTTATTATTTCTCTTCTCCTGCTGGGTTTAGGCTTTCTTTGTTGGTCTTTCTCGAGCTCCTTTAGGTGTAGGGTTAGGTTGTGTATTTGAGACCTTTCTTGTTTCTTGAGAAAGGCTTGTATTGCTATATATTTTCCTCTCAGGACTGCCTTTGCTGGGTCCCACAGATTTTGGACCGTTGTGTTTTCATTATCATTTGTTTTCATGATTTTTTTCAATTCTTCTTTAATTTCCTGGTTGACCCATTCATTCTTTAGAAGGATGCTGTTGAGTCTCCGTGTATTTGTGCTCTTTCCACATTTCCTCTTGTGATTGAGTTCTAGCTTCAGAGCATTGTGGTCTGAAAATATGCAGGGAATGATCCCAATCTTTTGATACCTGTTGAGACCTGATTTATGACCCAGGATGTGATCTATTCTGGAGAATGTTCCATGGGCACTAGAGAAGAATGTGTATTCTGTTGCTTTGGGATCGAATGTTCTGAATATATCTGTGATATCCATCTGGTCCAGTGTGTCATTTAAGACCTTTATTTCCTTGTTGATCTTTTACTTGGATGATCTGTCCTTTTCAGTGAGGGGAGTGTTAAAGTCCCCTATTATTATTGTATTATTGTCAATGTGTTTCTTTGATTTTGTTATTAATTGGTTTATATAGTTGGCTGCTCCCATGTTAGGAGCATAGATATTTAAAATTGTTAGATCTTCTTGTTGGACAGACCCTTTGAGTATGATGAAGTGTCCTTCCTCATCTCTTATTATAGTCTTTGGCTTAAAATCTAATTGATCTGATATAAGGATAGCCACCCCAGCTTTCTTCTGATGTCTATTAGCATGGTAAATTGTTTTCCACCCCCTCACTTTCAATCTGGAGGTGTCTTCGGGTCTAAAATGAGTTTCTTGTGGGCAGCATATTGATGGGTTTTGTTTTTTTTATCCATTCTGAAACCCTGTGTCTTTTGATTGGGGCATTTAGCCCATTTACATTCAGGGTAACTATTGAGAGAGATGAATTTGGTGCCATTGTATTGCCTGTAAGGTGATTGTTACTCTATATTGTGTCCGTTCCTTTCTGATATACTACTTTTGGGGTCTCTCTTTGCTTAGAGGACCCCTTTCAATATTTCTTGTAGAGCTGGTTTGGTGTTTGCAAATTCTTTCAGTTTTTGTTTGTCCTGGAAGCTTTTTATCTCTCCTTCTATTTTCAATGATAACCTAGCTGGATATAGTATTCTTGGCTGCATGCTTTTCTCGTTTAGTGCTCTGAATATATCATGCCAGTTCTTTCTGGCCTGCCAGTTCTCTGTGAATAAGCCTGCTGCCAATCTAATATTTTTACCATTGTATGTTACAGACTTCGTGTCCCGTGCAACTTTCAGGATTTTCTCTTTGTCGCTAAGACTTGTAAATTTTACTATTAGATGACGGGGTGTGGACCTATTTTTATTGATTTTGAGGGGGTTCTCTGCACTTCCTGGATTTTGATGCTTGTTCCCCTTGCTATATTAGGGAAATTCTCTACAATAATCCTCTCCAATATACCTACTGTTCCCCCCGCTTCTTCTGGAATCCCAATTATTCTAATGTTGTCTTGTCTTATGGTATCACTTATCTCTCGAATTCTCCCTTCGTGGTCCAGTAGTTGTTTGTCTCTCTTTTGCTCAGCTTCTTTATTCTCTGTCATTTGGTCTTCTATATCACTAATTCTGTCTTCTGCCTCATTTATCCTACCTAGCAATAAGAGCCTCAATTTTTGATTGCACCTCATTAATAGCTTTTTTCATTTCAACTTCGTTAGATTTTAGTTCTTTTATTTCTCCAGACAGGGCTTTTATTTCTCTGGACAGGGTTATTCTAATATCTTCCATGCCTTCTTCGAGCCTAGCGAGAACCTTGGGAATCATCATCCTGAATTCTAGATATGACATATTACCAATATCTGTATTGATTAGGTCCCTAGCCTTCAGTACTGCCTCCTGTTCTTTTTTTTTCTCGTGAGTTTTTCTGCCTTGTCATTTTGTCCAGATAAGAATATATGAAGGAGCAAATGAAATACTAAAAGGGTGGCAAAGACCCCAGGAAAATGTGCTTTAACCAAATCAGAAGAGACCCCAAATCGTGGGGCAGGGGGGAAGAGGGTAAAAAGAAGTTCAGAAAAGGGATAAAAAAATTTAAAAAAGAACACAAATAAAGAAAAAATATTTATATATATATATATATACACATATATATATATATATATATTAGACTGGTGACTAGAACAGGTTCACCTAGTTAATTTTGGGAGTATTTTGGTCTCTTAGAAGAAACTATCTCCCAAAATTTTAAAGAATGAAAAACATATATAAGGGTAAACACAATGAAGGGATGGAATATGACTATAAAGATGAAAAACAAATTCTTTTTTAAATTTCTAACAAAGGATTTGATAAGGTAAGTTGGTAGGGAGAATAAGAAAAAAGAAAGTGGAGGGTACTTGCTTGGGCTGGAGACTAGATCAAGCCCGGTGCTAGATTTAGGGTGTATTTTGATTATTAGAAGAAGTTGTACCCCAAATTTTTTAGAAGAAAAAAACCCTATGTGTATAAAAAAAATAAAGTTAGATACAATGAAGGATAAAATATGACTATAATAATAAAGGTTCAAAAATGATTTTTTTAAAGAAAGTTATTAAGATAAAGTAGTTAAAAATGTTAAAAGAGGAAAGGGTAAAAGTTAAAAAAAATATTAGAAGTGAAAAAAAAAATTAACTTTGCAAGACTTAAGATTCATGGGGAGAAAGCCATGAATTCCATGCTTTGCTTTCTCCTCCTCTTGAATTCCGCTGCTCTCCTTGGTAAGTGAACTTGGTCTTGGCTGGATTTCTTGTTGATCTTCTGGGGAAGGGGCCTGTTGTAGTGATTTTCAAGTGTCTCTGCCCCAGGCGGAATTGCACCGCTCTTACCAGGGGCCAGGCTAAGTAATCCGCTCGGGTTCGCTTTTGGGAGCTTTTATTCCCTGAACGCGTTCCGTAGAGTTCTGGAGGACGGGAATGAAAATGGTGGCCTCCCAATCACCGGCCCAGAGGAGCCGAGAGCTCGGGGCCCCTCTCTTCAGTGCGCCTTCAGAGAAAATCGCTTAATCACTCCCGTCTCCCCGGCCTCCAGCCACGCTTGGAGAAAATCGCGCTCAATCACTCCCGTCTCACTGGCCTCCGGTTGCGCTACGAGGTCACCCAGCCTGTGACCAAGCGTCTCTGTCTCTGGCACACAGCCCCACCTGGAGTCTCCGAACCCCACAGACCCCTGGGCTCTCCCAGGTCAGAGTCTCCCCGGATCTTGTGGGGACACCACGCACAGAGCACCAGCCTGTGTCACAGATTACAGTTCAAGGCAACCCCAAGTTGAGAGCTCACTCCTTGGCTCTGTCTCCGCAGCCGGCTTCCCTGCTCTAATACCTGTGAGCTCTGGGACACTCAGACACCCCCGATCCTTCTGTGACCCCGTGGGACCTGAGGCCACGCTGTCCCCGCGAGGTCTTCACCCCAGTTTAGCCTCTGGAGCGATGTCCCTCTGTGGAGCAAACTTTTAAAAGTCCTGATTTTGTGCTCTTTTGCTCCACTGCTTGCCAGGAGCCGGCCCCTTCCCGCGGGGTCTATCTTCCCGTCACTTTGGATTCACTTCTCCACTGGTCCTACCTTTCAGAAAGTGGTCCATTTTCTGTTTCTAGAATTGTTGCTCTTCTCTTCAATCTCCTTTGGATTTGTAGGTTTTGTAGGTTTGATAAGCTATCTAGCTGATATCCTGCTGCCTGATGTAGTCTCAGCTTGCTACTTCTCTGCCATCTTGACTCCTCCTCTATATAAACCAGTTTTAATCTCCCTTTATCTCTGGAAAGTTGAATCCCTTAACAAAGATATCAAGAATCAAAATAACCACATCGAGGATTTATAAACACCCATCTTTTTCTTCTGTCAGTGTTTCTGTGTATTTTTGTTCTGGTACTATATAAATCTTATCTCTGGGGTTCATTTTGACTGGGTTCTTTTATTTTTTTGTCATTTACTTTTGTCGGTCTTTTAGTTTGTCCATTTTCGTATGTATACCTTATAAATCTTACTTTTGGGGCTCATTCTGGCTGAGTCTTCTTATTTCTCTCTCTCTCTTTTTCCTTTTCCTTTCTTTTCTCTAACTTATGATTGCTCCAAAGCCTTCCAGGGTGCACCTTGCCTGGATTGTAGTTGATATATTCAGCTATACATCCCCTCAACCACCTCTCACCAAAATGACTAGGAGGAAGAACACCTAACAGAAAAAATTCAGAGCCTGTGCCCTCTCCATCAGAACTATTGTATATGGACATAAACAGTATGTCAGAAAGGGAATTCAGGGTAACAATTATCCAGGCAATGGCTAGATTGGAAAAAACCATTAGTGACAACATAGAATCTTTAAGGGTAGAAGTGAGAGCCAATCTGGCAGAAGTTAAAAATGCTATCAGTGAGAGCCAATCTAATCTAAATACTCTAACAGCTCGGGTAACCTAAGCAGAAGATAGAATCAGTGATCTGGAGGACAAACTGATAGAGAAAAGGATCAGGAGGAGGCACAGAAGAAATAGCTTAGAAGCCATGAAAACAGAATTAGGGAAATAAAAGATGCCATGAAATGTTCCAACATTCCAATGTCGGAATTATTGGAATCCCTGAGGGGGTGGAGAAGGAGAGAAGATCCCCGTATGGGCCACCAAAATATAAAAAAAAAAAAAAGAAGAAGAAGGAGAGAAGACTAGAAGATATAGTTGAACAAATTCTAGATGAAAATTTCCCCAATCTGGGGAATGGAACAAGTGTTCAAGTCCTAGAGGAAGAAAGGACACCCCCCAAGATCAATGACTCTAGAAAGACCTCCAGGACACTTAATTGTGAGATTCATGAATCATAATTTTAGACAAGAGGTCCTGAGTGCAGCTAGGGGAAAGAGAGTGCTTATGTACAGAGGAAGGTCCATCTGAATGATGTCAGACCTGACCACAGAAACCTGACAAGCCAGAAAGATCTGGCAAGACATATTCAGGGCACTAAATGAGAACATGCAGCCAAGGCTGCATATACATCAAGGCTGACACTCAAAATGGATGGAAAGATAAAGAGCTTCCAAGATCGGCAAGATTTAAAAGAGTATGTGACCACCAAGCCGGCACTACAAGAAATATTAAGGGGGGTTCTATAAAAGAAGAAAGTCCCCAAGAGTGACAAAGAACAGAAATTTACAGACACAATGTATAGAAACAAGGACTTCATAGGCAACAAGATGTCAATAAAAACTTACTTTCAATAATCACTCTCAACGTGAAAGGCCTAAATGCTCTCATAAAATGGCACAGGGTTGCAGACTGGATAAAATAACAGGACTTGTCCATATGATGTCTACAAGAAACACATTTGGAATGTAAAGATGCCTCCAGACTGAAAGTGAAGGGATGGAGAACTATCTTTCATGCCAATGGGCCTCAAAAGAAAGCTGGGATAGTAATTCTCTTAACAGATAAATTAGATTTTAAACCAAAGACTGCAGTCAGAGATAAAGAAGGACACTACATCATTCTTAAAGGATCTATCCACCAAGAAGATCTAACAATTGTTAAGTACTTATGCCCCCAATACAGGAGAAGCCAACTAGATAAGCCAATTGTTAAGATAAAGAGTCATATTGATACGAATACATGAATAGTAGGGGGTCTTAACACACCATTCTCAGTAACAGACAGATCATCCAAGCAGAAAGTCAACAGAGAAATAAGAGCATTGAATGACACATTGGACCAGATGGACCTCATAGATATATACAGAACATTCCACCCTAAAACAACAGAATACTCACTCTTCTCGAGTGCACATGGAACTTTCCCCAGAACAGACAACATACGGGGTCACAAATCAGGGCTCAATTGATACCAAAAGACTGATATTATTTCCTGCATATTCTTAGACTACAATGTTTTGAAACTGGACCGCAACCACAAGAAAAAGTTTGGAAGGAATCTGAACACTTGGAAGCTAAAGGCCACCCTGCTTAAGAATGTTTGGATCAACTAGGAAATCAAATAAGAACTTAAACCATTCATGGAAACCGATGAGAATGAAGACACATTGGTCCAAAACCTATGGGATACAGCAAAGGCGGCCTTATGGAGGAAATACGTAGCCATCCAAGCCTCCCTCAAAAAAAACTGAAAAATCCAGAATATGCCAGCTCTCTTTATACCTTAAAGAACTGGAAAATCAACAACAAAATAAGCCAACCCCATACACAAGGGAAATAATCAAGATCAGAGCAGAGATCAATGAGATAGAAACTAGAGATACAGTAGAACACCTCAATGAAACTAGAAGCTGGCTTTTTTAAAGAATCAACAAAATCGATAAACCACTGGCCAAACTAATCCAAAAAAAGGAGGACCCAAATTAATAAATTATGAATGAAAAGGGAGAGATCATGACTAACACCAAGGAAATAGAAACAATCATCAGAAATTATTATCAACACTTACATGCCAATAAGTTAAGCAACCTAGATGAAATGGATGCATGCCTGGAAACCTATAAACTTCCAAAACTGAATCAGGAAGAAACTGGCAACCCAAATAGACCAATATCTAGTAATGAGATTGAAGCAGTGATCAAAAACCTCCCAAAAAACAAGAGCCCAGGATCTGTCGCATTCCCTGGAGAATTCTACCAAATACTCAAAGAAGAAATAATACCTATTCTCCTGAAGCTGTTTCAAAAAACAGAAACAGAAAGAAAACTTTCAGACTCTTTCTATGAAGTCAGCATTACCCTGATCCCCAAACCTGGCAAGACCCCATCAAAAAGGAGAATTTCACATCAATACCCCTGATGAAAATGGATGCTAAGATTCTCAACAAGATCCTAGCTAAGAGGATCCAACAGTACATTAAAAAGATTATCCACCATGACCAGGTGGGATTTATCCATGGGATGCAGGGGTGGTTCAACATTTGCAAATCAATCAATGTGATAGAACAAATCAATAAAAGAAGAGAGAAGAACGACATGGTTCTCTAAAACTATGCAGAAAAAGCATTTGACAAGATACAGCATCCATTCCTGATTAAAACTCATCAAAGTATAAGAACAGAGAGAACATTCCTCAACTTTATAAAATCTATCTATGAAAAACCCACAGCAAATATCATCCTCAATGGGGAAAAGCTGACAGCCTTCCCTTTGAGATCAGGAACATGACAAGGATGCCCACTCTCACCACTCTTGTTCAACATAGTATTAGAAGTCCTAGCAACAGCAATCAGACAACAAAGATAAATAAAAGATATTCAAATGGGCAATGAATTAGTCAAACTCTCTCTTTTTGCAGATGACATGATACTTCATATGGGAAAGTTTTATTTGGGTTTAAATGGGAAAGATTATTTGGGTTTTTGGGAAAATCCAAAAGACTACAACCCCCAAACTACTAGAACTCATTCAGCAATTCAGTAATGTGGCAGGATACAAAATCAATGTGCAGAAATCAGTTGCTTTCTTATACACTAACAATGAAAACACAGAAAGGGAAATTAGAGCATCGATTCCATTTACTATAGCCCAAGAACCATCAGATACCTGGGAATAAACCTAATCAAAGAGGTAAAGGATCTGTACTCAAGGAACTACAGAACACTCATGAAAGAAACTGAAGAAGACACAAAAAGAAGAGCATTTTAGGCTCATGGATCAGAAAAATAAACATTGTTAAAATGTCTATACTGGGAGGTTCCTCAAAAAATTGAAAATACAGCTACCTTATGACCCAGCAATTGCACTACTAGGTATTTACCCTAAAGATACAAAAGTAGTGATCCAAAGGGGCACATGTACCTGAATGTTTATAGCAGCAATGTCCACAATAGCCAAGTTATGGAAAGAACCTAGATGTCCATCAACAGATGAATGGATAAAGAAGATGTGGTATATATATACAATGGAATACTATGCAGCCATCAAAAGAAATGAAATCTTACCATTTGCGACAACATGGATGGAACTAGAGGGTATTATGCTTAGTGAAATAAGTCAACTGGAGAAAGACAACTACCACATGATCTCCCTGATATGAGGAAGTGGAGATGCAAGGGGGGTGGGGGTTAAGGTGGTAGGAAAAGAAAAAATGAAACAAGATGGGATCAGGAGGGAGACAAACTAAAAGAGACTCTTAATGTCATAAAACAAACTGAGGGGGGTGGGGGAGAGGGGTTGGGAGAGGGTGGTGGGGTTACATTATATGTTTAAATAAAAAAAAAGCTTAAATAAAATAAAAAAAAAACCTAAATTCTTCATTTCAGACTGTTTCTTCATGTTGTAATTCACAGTCAAAAGGTTCTAGAGGACAAGGCAAAAAGAAGGGTATAGTGTAGGAACAGTGCCAATCATCTGTTCCCTTTTATCAGAAAGTCAAAATATAGAGTTCTTAGAAACTCTCACTGGATTTCCAACTTCCCCTCACTGGCCAGACGTGTGTCATGCATGTGGCCATTCCTGCCAATGAGAGGGCTGAGAGTAGGTTAAAGAGAAAGGGATGGAAATGGTGATGGGGTCACCAGCCCATAAGGTTTGCCAAAACGGGCTAAATTACCTCCTGAAAACAATTTTTTTCAATGCTTTCTTAAGTCACACTATTTTATGTAAATTTGTAGTTCATAGCTTGGTGGAAGGTATTTAAATCTTCAATTTGAAAGGATTACCTGAAGACACAATCAATCTCAGTTATAGGTTATTTTCAGTAGTAAGGGGAAAGTGACATAAGAACTGCCTGTATCAACATTATACTAATATTTGACAAAATACTATATTAGCAAGCAACTTAAGAAAATAAACACATTCTTATTAATTAAAAGTCATCGCACTTAAATCTCACAAGAGAATTATTTATCTAAGATCTGCCAACATTTCAAAAGCAGCTGCTTGTTTCTAAAAAGTATGTGCTATTAGCAGTTCAGTACAATCTTTGGTAATGATTATCCTGCCTATGTTAGACATCAACCTGTTGGTAACTGACTAGAGTACTTTATGTAGTTTTTATGCTAAGAATCTAAGTCCCTATTTTCCAAATAGCAGCTATTTTAATCTTTTCAGAATTCTAAGGCAAAGTGATAATCAGAATAAGATTATTATTATTATTATTTTATTTGTTAGAGAGAGAGAGCAAGAACAGGCAGACAGAGTGGCAGGTAGAGGCAGAGGGAGATGGAGAAGCAGGCTCCCTGCCGAGCAAGGAGCCCGATGTGGGACTCGATCCCAGGACGCTGGGATCATGACCTGAGCCGAAGGCAGCTGCTTAACCAACTGAGCCACCCAGGCGTCCCCAGAATAAGATTATTTTAAAAGCAAACTCTCAGCTCTCAGATATACATGTAATAAAACATGTTATTACATGGGACAAAATATATAATTTTTGGATAGTAAGGCTTTTTATTTCTAGTTCTGATGGTTAAAAGTTATAACACGGCTGGGGCACCTGGGTGGCTCAGGTGGTTAAGCATCCAACTCTTGATTTTGTCTCAGGTCATGATCTCAGGATCCTGAGATTGAGCCCTACATCTGACTCCATGCTCAGTGTGGAGTCTGCTTGGGGTTCTTTCCCCCTTCCTCTCCCTCCCAATCTACTCCTCCCCCTACTTGCATTCTCTCTCTCTCTCTCAAATAAATAAATAAATCTTCAAAAGTTCTAACATGGCAACATTCAATGTCAACCAAAAAACATCAGCTGCCCATCCTTCCACTGAATAAAGGTCAATAAATTCCTAAAAAGGAAACAAAACAACAGTAAGAAGGATATCCACAGGTAATCTTTCGAAAACACCCAACTCTACATAAATTCCCCTCTTTAGTTTTTTCCAAGTCTACCTTCATTCCTTTATGGAACAAGTCGGGCTATAAAACACACTTAAGATTTCTTATTTCTTGATACATGACTGGGAGTTTGTCAGGGGCCTGAGGTGGGAGAAGTGTTAGTCCAGGGACAAAGGCTCTTTTTGGAGCAGGATGAACACAAACAGAGTTCCTAGTCTGCTCAAATCCCCATTTTTCCCTCTACTTGTTCATTCCTGAGAGAATTCTAAAGTTTCCCCCTACTAACCTCACTTTCCTTTCTTTTTTAATCCCTGGGACACAGTGAGTGCTGACACTACTTTCTGCTCTGGAATCCCTCAATTCTAGGGTCCTAAGTCCAAGAGAAGCGCCTCTTTTTCTGAAAGACTAATTTATTCCTCATCACCCCCTTGGCCATAGCCATGTGACATTAAACAAGTCATTTAATTTCTCAGAGCATCATGTAGCCATTTATCTACAGGCATACCATGTTTTATTCACTTCATTTATTTCACTGATATTATGGGTTTTTGTTTTACTAATTGAAGGTTTATGGCAACCCTGTTCAAGCAAGTCCATCAGTGCCATCTTTCCAAAAGCATTTGTTCACTTCATCTGTGCACATTTTGGTAATTCTCCTACCCCCTTAACCCCCAACCCTGTTGCATCTCCACTTCCTCATATCAGGGAATATTCTGGTATTCTTTCAATATTTTATCATGATTTTTTATTATTACTATATTCGTTATATGATCTGTGATCAGTGATCTTTGGTGTTATATTTTAATTGTTTGGGGGTGCCACAAACCACACCCATATATAAGATGGTGAACTTAACTAATAAATGTTCTGTGTGTTCTGACTGCTCTACCAACCAGCCATTCCCCCACTCTGTGCCTGTCTTCTCAGGCCTCCCTACTCTCTCACACAACACTACTGAAATTAGGCCAGTTAATAACCCTACAATGGCCTCTACAAGCCCAAGTAAAAGGAAGAGCATATTGAAAAGGCATGTCGAAAGCCAAGATATGTCAAAAGCTAAACATCTTGCACCAAACAGTTAGCAAAGCTGTGAATACAAAGGAAAAGTTCTTGAAGGAAATTAAAAATGCTACTCCAGTGAGTACATGAATGGTAAGATAGCAAAACAGCCTGGATAGATAATCAAACCAGCCACAACATTCCCTTAAGTCAAAGTCTAAATCACAGCAAGGACCTCCTTTCAATTATATGAAGGCTAAGAGAGGTGAGGAAGCTATAGAAGAAAAATCTGAAGATAGCAGAGGATGGTTTATGAGATTTAAGGAAAGAAGCCATCTCCATAACATAGAAATGCAAGGGGAAGCAGCAAATGCTGATATAGAAGCTGCAACAAATTATCCAGAAGATCTAAGTAAGATAATGAAGGTAGTTACACTAAATAAAAGATTTTCACTGTAGATGAAACAACTTCTATTGGAAGAAGATGCCATCCAGGACACCATAACTAGAGAGAAGTCAATGCATAGCTTCAAAGCTTCAAAAGACATGATGACTCCCTTGTTAGGGACTAATGCAGCTGGTGACTTTAAGTTGAAGCCAATGCTCATTTAACATTCTGAAAATCCTAGGGCCTTTAAGAATTATGCTAAATCTACTCAGCCTGTGCTCTGTCAGTGGAACAACAAAGCCTGGATGACAGCCCATCTGCTGACAACATGGTTCACTGAATATTTTAAGCCCACTATTGAGACCTACTGCTCAGAAAACTCCCTTCAAAATATTACTGGTCATTGACAATGCACCTGGTCACCTAACAGCTCTGATGGGAATATGAAGATATTTTCATGTCTGCTAACACAACAACCATTCAGCAGCCCATGAATCAAGAAGTAATCTTGACTTTCAGGTCTTATTATTTAAGAAATACATTTTGTAAGATTATAGTTGCCACAGATGATGATTCCTATGGTGGACCTGAGGAAAGTCAACTGAAAACCACCTGGAAAGGATTCACCATTCTAGATACCATTAAGACCATTCATGATTCAAGGTAAGAGATACAGTATCAACAGGAATTTGGAAGAAGTTGATTCTAACCCTCTTGGACGACTTTCAGGGAAGAGGTTCAGGATTTCAATGAATGATATAACTGCAGAGGTGGTGTAAATAGCAAGAGAACTACAATTAGAAGTCAAGCCTGAAGATGTGACTGAATTGTTGCAATCTCATGATAAAACTTGAATAGATAAGGAGTTGCTTCTTATGGATGAGCAAAGAAGGTGGTTTCTTGAGATGGAATCTAGTCCTGGTGAAGATGCTGTAAAGATTGTTGAAATGACAACAAAAGATTTAGAGTATCACATAAACTTGATAAAGCAGCAGGGCTTGAGAGGATTGACTCCAGTTTTGAAAGAAGCTCTACTGTGGTTAAAATGCTATCAAACAGTATCAAACTCTACAAAGAAATTGTTCATGAAGGGAAGAGTTCATCGATGTGGCAAACTTGTCTTATTTTAAGACATTTGCCTCAGCCACCCCAATCTTCAGGAACTACCACTCGATCAGTCAGCAGCCATCAACACGGTGGCAAGACCCTCCACCAGCAAAAATATTACAACCAGGGCGCCTGGGTGGCTCAGTTGGTTAAGTGACTGCCTTTGGCTCAGGTCATGATCCTGGAGTCCCGGGATCGAGTCCCGCATTAGGATCCCTGCTCGGCGGGGAGTCTGCTTCTCCCTCTGACCCTCCCTCTTCTCATGCTCTCTCTCTCAAATAAATAAATAAAATAAAAATATTACAACCTACTGAAAGCTTATATGATGGTCAGCAGTTTCTAGCAATAAAGTATCTTTTTAATTAAGCTATGTACATAGGGTTTTTAAAGATATAATGCTACTGCACGCTTAAAAGATGACAGTACATTGTAAACATAACCTTTATATGCACTGGGAAACCAAAAAATTCATATGACTCACTTTACTGCAATATTCACTTTTCTGTAGTAGTCTGGAAGCCAGCCTATAATCTCCCAGAGGTATGCCTATATATGCAAAATAAGTAGCTGAACTAGAGGAGCAGTTCCTAACTCAGTGACTCATGCCATCTTTTTATAACAAAACATTTTATAAAACATTTTCAACATAAAGGAAATGTTGAAAATGTTTTATAAAATGTTTTGTTGTAAAAAGATGGCATGAGTCCTTTAAAATACAAAGGAAAAGAAAAAAAACTAATTTATAATAGTGTACTATTTCAATGTCAGCTCTTGAAACTGTATTGTAAGACAATAAAGTAGTCAGATGCTTGTATCTGTACAATGAATCAGCATGAATGAAACAAGTATACCTGCAAACTGGTACCAACCAAAGTCTCAAATTAATGATGGAAAAAGGAAAGAATTCTATGGTAGGCTAAATAGCAGCCCTTCAAAAGATGTCTACATCCTAACCACTAGCACTTTTGAATGTTATCTCATGACAAACAATTTGC
>ML110160.1:9778-41281 GCA_003697995.1 Taxidea taxus jeffersonii | reverse complement strand
AAAAAAAAAAAAAAAAAAAAGGAAGCTGAAGGAGATTTCAGAGAGCAGAGGAAATCACTCCCAGGTCAGGTACCGGCCCTTGTGCCTTAATACCCACTGAAATGTTTCAAAATTAGCCTGTTTATTCTGCCTTTCCCATACCTTCCAAGGGAAACCACAAGAAAGGTTCCTGCTCTCAGTTTCCCTGCTGCCTGACCCTGGTGCTTCCCCTATGTGGCCCTGCAGCATGGAATGTCCCCCTGCAGTTGCAAACTGTAAGAATAAAGGATTTTTTAAAATTTCCTTTCAGTGTTCCAGAATTCATTGTTTATGCACCACACCCAGTGCTCCATGCAATAAGTGCCCTCCATAATACCCGCCATGAGGCTCATCCAGCCTCCCCCCCCCCCCCCCCCCCCACCCCGTCCTTTCCAAAACCCTCAGTTTGTTTCTCAGAGTCCACAGTCTTTCATGGTTTGTCTTCCCCTCCAATTTCCCCCAACTCACTTCTATCCATCTCCCCATGTCCTCCACGTTACTCCTTATGCTCCACAAGTAAGCGAAACCATATGATAATTGACTCTCTGCTTGACTTATTTCACTCAGCATAATCTCTTCGAGTCCCCTCCATGTTGATACAAAAGTTGGGTATTCATCCTTTCTGATGGAGGCATAATGCTCCATAGTATATATGGACTATATCTTCTTTATCCATTCATCCACTGAGGCATCTTGGTTCTTTCCACAGTTTCGTGACTGTGGCCATTGCTGCTATGAACATTGGGGTACAGGTGGCCCTTCTTTCCCTTTTCACTACATCTGTATCTGTCAGGTAAATACCCAATAGTGCAATTGCAGGTCACAGGGAAGCTCTATTTTTAACCTCTTAAGGAATCTCCACACTGTTTTCCAAAGGGGCTTCCCACCAATAGTGTAAGAGGGTTCCCCTGAATAAAGGATTTTTAAATAATGGTTACCTCCTGATCTGTTGGCTTCACCATACTTGAATAATAATAAAACCTATGTTTTCAAAACGACCTAGGAGGCAGAGATTAGAGTAATATAGCCACAAGCCAAGGAATGCCAGCAGCTATCAGAAGATGGAGGAGGCAAAGGACAGATTGTCCCCTAGAAGCTCTGGAAGGGTGGCCCTGTTATCACCTTGATTCTGGCCCAGTGAAACTGATGTCAGACTTCTGGCTTCCAAAAGTATAAGAGAGCAAATGTCTACTGTTTGAGGCACCAGCTTTCTGGTAATTTGTTACAGCAGCCACAGAAAAGTGATGCAAAAAGCAACATGTCCACATCCCAGGGGAAAGCAGACACAAGAAAGATGTTAAGTGAATGGCACACACAAAGTAAAATGGAAAGGAAGAAAACTGAATATTTTAGTTGTTACAGTAAATGAAAATGCTAATACTCAGTCTAGGATTTGAATGGCAATCGTAAATGAGACTGGTTTATTATTTTCCTTTGTGATGCAAACAAACAAAATCAGCAACACATTCTATGAAAAACATCCCAAGAGAGGAGGCAAGATGGCAGAAGAATAGGAGACCTCATTTCATACGGTCCCTTGAATTTAGCTAGATAATTATCAAATCATTCTAAATACCTGTGAATTCAACCTGAGATGTAAGAAAAGAATCGCTGAAATTCTACAAAGAGAAAAGCAACCATATTTTGCAAGGTAGGAGGTGTGGAGAAGTGAATCTAAGGGGATATATGGGAAGATAAATGGCAGGGGGGAGAGCCTCCAAAAGCTGACTACCAGAAAGTGATTAAAGCCCAGAGCAAAAAATCAGAACCTTCAGAGGTTTGCTCTACTGAGAGATGCCCCTGACTAAAAGGTGCTCAGGTGGCGAAGCAGGACAGAATCCTAGGTGGGACAGTGTGGTCTTAGGATCCCTGGGGTCAAAGAAAGGAGATGCCTGAGCAGGCAGAGTTCCCAAAGCACTGGAGCAGGGAAACCAGTAATAGTCAGCAAGCCTGAAAGTGGGCTCTCAGCTCAGCTAGCCATAAACCTTGAACCATGGCACAATCCAGGAGCAGCTCTCTGGAGAAGGGGGGGGGGGGGCAGAGGGGGCTGCAAAGGGCAAAAACACAGGGACCCTCTGCCTTCTCCTGGGAGGATCAGTGTGGGCATGCATCACAAGAGCCTGCAGAGTTTGGCACACACAAAAGTGAACACTGCTTATCCCTGAGGATTTACTGAAGAAAGGGGACCATGCTCTTTCAGCTCTGGGGCTGGAGATGAGGCTTGGTCATTTTTATTTTCATCCTCTACAGAGGCACAGAAAGCCTCCAGGGAACAAAAAACACACAGAGCAACGGCTAGCAGCTTACACTGAGCCCAGCCCCCTGGCAAGGGGTGGTGCAACTAACTCCACTCAGGCAAAGACACCTGAGAATTAGCACAGCAGGCCCTTGCCCCCAGAAGACCAGCTGGAACAACAGGTGAACACCAAGTTTATGGAGCACTAGGGGAAAATTGTATATAGAATTTGAGGGTTTTTTTCTCATGATTCATTTATCTTTGTTTAAAATTTTCCTTTTCTTTTTTCCTTTTTAACTAGTTTCTTATTTTATCAATTCTCTGTTTTTTTCTAACTTTCATTTCTTACATTTACATTTTTAGATACATTCTCCATTTCTGGCTTCCTTCACTGTATTCATCTTTTGTATATATGTAAGCTTTACTTTCTTTACAATATTGTATTCAGTGTCTTCTAAAAACAGACCAAAATATACCCAAGACCAAGTCATCCCTCTGTTTTGTCCATCTGGGAGACTACAGTCTCTCTCTCCACCCCTTTTTTTCTTTCTCTTTTCTTTTTTAGTTTCTGACCTCTTTGGATTTGTCTACTGTGTATTTCACTTGAGCCACAGTTATTTTTTATTTTTTTCTCTTGTTCATCCATTCTTCTCTGGGCAAAATGACTAGAAAGAGGAACTGACACCAAAAGAAAGAACCATAGGTAATACTCTCTGCCACAGATGTAATCAATGTGGATGTAAGTAAAATGTCAGAGCTGGAATCCAAGATGATGACTAAAAAGTTACTAGCTGGGTTTGAGAAAAAGCATAAAAGATACACTAGAGAATCTCAGTGCAGAAATAAAATCTAATCAGGCTAAAATTAAAAATGCTTTAACTGAAATGCAGTTTAAATTGGATGCTCTAACAGGTTGGGAAAATGAGGCAGAAGAGAAAGTAAGTAACATAGAAGACAACTTGATGGAAAAGAAGGAAGCTGAGGAAAGGACAAAAAACTAATGGACCTTGAGGGGAGGCTTTGAGATATCAGCAATACTATAAAGTGAAACAATATTGGAATTACTGAGGTCCCTAAGGAAGAAGAAAGAGAGAGGGACAGAAGGTAAATTTGAGCAAATCATAGCTGAGAATTTCCCTAATCTGGGGAGGGAAACACATTTAAATAAAAAAGGTAGGTACAAGTCCCTACCCCAAAATCAATAAAAATAGATCAACACCATTGACAGATGAAAGGATAAAAGAAGATGTAGATATATACACAATGGAATATTACTCAGTCATCAGAAAGGATGAATACTTACTATTTACATTGACGTGGATGTAACTGGAGGGTGGTATGCTGAGCAAAATAATCTGAGAAAGACAATTATCATATGGTTTCACTCATATGTGGAATATAAGAAACAGCACAAAGGCTCATAGGGGAAGGGAGGGAAAACCAAATGGGAAGTCATCAGTCAGGGAGAAATACTATGAGAGACTCTTAACTATAGGAAACAACTAAGGGCTGCTGGAGGGGAGGTGGGTAGAGGGAATGAGGTAATTGGGTGATGGTCACTAAGGAAAGGCATATGACGTGATGAGCAATGGGTGTTATATGCAACTGATAAATTATTAAACATTACATCTGAAATTAATGTTGTACTAAATGTTGGCTAATTGTATTCAAATAAAAAAAATCCCATGACCAAATGTAGTTTATTTTAATAATCTAAAGATTATCATTTTTATTCCCTATATTAATCACATGATCCTTTTTTTGGTCCATAGATACAAAAAGTTCATTGACAAAATTCAATATCCACCTTTAAACATAACTGTATGGAATGATGAATATTTTCTTAAAATGATAAGACATATGTATCCCAATCCAAGCCAGCAACATTTTAATGAAACAACATGATAAGCATTCTCATTAAAATGAGGACTAGATGAAAATGTTTACTATCATTGCTATTATTTAGCATCGTACTAAAGGTGATACCCAAATTTAATGAGACAAGGCAAAATAAAAATTATAAAGATTGTTAAGGAAGATATAATATTAACAGACAATATGTCTGGGAATTTATCTGGAAACCCCAAGAAAAAGAAATGAAAAACCATTACAATCAATAAGAAAATAGAGAAAAACTTTAAATACCCCTAAAAAAGAATTTCTAAACAAAGGGAGAAAGATAGTTTATTGAATAAAGGATAGGTAGCCATCTAGAAAAACAGCTTAATCTATAACCTCATATCTTTCACCATGATAAACTGCAAATGAATCAGAGATCAATGTGTATGTATACATATATATGCATCAGGTAAGCATTAGAGGATAAAATAAGCAGAGTAAGGGTGATAAGGAGAGTTGATGGGGCTCAGTTACACATGATGGACGAAGAAGGACTCTCTAAGGATGTGATACTGAAGCAAGGACCCAAAGGGATGGAGGGAGCAAGCCTTGCCACTATCTGGGAGAAAAGTATTATGGGTGGAAGGATAAAGTGCAAAGACCATGAGGCAGGATCAAGTTTGACATCTGGTGAAAATGCTAAGATGTGAACTGAAAAAGGAAGCCAGAGGCCAGACCTTATAGGGCCTTGTGGGCCATTTTAAAGATATCACCTTTCACTCTGCGACAGGAAACCACTTGGGGAGTTCTGGGCAAGCAAATGAAGCACACTTTGGTGGAGGCACTGAGAATATAGTAGGAAGAGCGGCAAGAAAGGAAGCAAGGAAACCAGTAAAAGACTACTGCAAAAATACACATAAGATATGAAGGTTTGGCCTTGGTTATAGTAGTGAGAATCATAAAAGTACCAGAAAAAAGCAAAAACATACAAGAATTCATTCCAACAAGAGAACACAGAAGGCTTAGCAAAAAATCTATAATAGAAGAGAAAACCTGACATGATTAATCAAAATTCAAAATAAGACTAACCTTCCTCCTTTCTTAACAATTTGTCTTAAAAGATACAAAGGCAATCTCCAACTTTGATTTCCTAACAACTAGCACAAACACTGAAATGGCTATTTCTGTTTCACATATCCAGGAACTAATCACCTTTTTCTCAATGATCAGCAGATTCAAATATCAAGATGATATAAACAGGTCTCTGAGGAGTGACAGACAAGGATACAAGGAGTGCTACTAGTACCATTTTGGACTCCTGAAGCAACTAAACTATAGTTTCTTTAAAATCATGTTCTCTGGGTTTAAGTTGGGCTTGTAAACAATTATTTTAAACTGCAACAAACTCAGATGTTGAAAACAGCCTGCATATTGCTTTGGTAGCTGAATCTGCTTTGGGGATAACCTAAACCAAAGTTTTTATTGTTTTTTTCTTAAAGTATTGTCTTAATCTCAGTACAATTTCAAACACTGTTGTTGTTCACTCTGATGAAAGACATTTGATGACTAAAAACTATTTTAGAGATCCCCCCAAAATTTAAAAAGGGCTCAAACAGATATTTTGTACACCCATGTTCATGGCAATTCCCAATAGCCAAAAGTGGAACCATCAATGGATAAGCTGATAAACAAAATGTAATGTAACCATACAATGGAATATAATTCAGCCTTTAGAAAGGAAGGAAATTCTCACACAGGGAACATTAAGCTTAAGTGAAATTAAGTCAGTCACAAAGAGACAAATACTGTATGACTCTACTTACATGAGGTACCTACAGTAGTGACGTTCATACAGACAGAAAGTAAAATGGTGGGTGACCAGAGCTAGGAAGAGGAGGAAATGGGGAGTTAGTGCTTAATTGGTAAAGATTATCAGTTGAAGAAGATGAAACAATTCTGAAAATAGATGGAGATGGATGGCTGCACAACAATGTGAATGTATTTAACACTATGAACTGTACACTTAAAAAACTGGCTATCATGGTAAATTTTATTGTATGTATTTTACTACAATTTAAAAAAACTATTTCAAAGAAAATGAATAAAAACTGATATGCAAATGGCATTTTGAAAATGCTTTAAAAAATAAAATGTGCTTCTCACCTGTCCATGATTAAACTTCAAATAAGGTGCCTACACAGGCAGTCTTCAACCTCCAAACATTACATCTGGAAGCCTCTGAACCACTTCCTGTACTTAGAACTGCTGTGCAAAAACCAGCAAGAAGCTCAAACAGCCAAAGTTTCCATGTCAGCAGTGCTACTGTCTTAGCTGGGCAACATTACCTGTTCAATATATCGTACACTGAGTACCAAGTATACGTATAAATACCAATATAAATACCAAGATGGATTTAGGAGTGGGGAAAAGAGGAACAAAGAGCAGCGTGATAAGGGAGGATGTAGTCACATACAGAAATGGGTATGGGACATAAGAGCTGCCTGAATTACCCATATCACCATACCTGTCTATACTCTGTTCTTTACCTTTTGTTAATTTACCTACTTTTTTCTCCATATAATTCTCACAATCTGAGAAATTTTCTTTTGATCCAACAGTTCTACTTCCTAGGTATCTATTCTTCCTTACAGGTATGTATTCTACCAAATAAACTCCCACATGTGCAAATTTGCTCTTGTGAAAGTTAGTTTGCAGACAGAAGCATTGTTTGCCTTAGCAAAAGACTAGAAACAACCCAAATGTCTGTGAAAATTAATAAAAGGAGGGGCGCCTGGGTGGCTCAGTGGGTTAAGCTGCTGCCTTTGGCTCAGGTCATGATCTCAGGGTCCTGGGATCGAGTCCCGCATGGGGCTCTCTGCTCAGCAGGGAGCCTGCTTCCCTCTCTCTCTCTCTCTGCCTGCCTCTCTGCCTAGTTGTGATCTCTCTTGGTCAAATAAATAAAATCTTAAAAAAATAAATAAAATTAATAAAAGGAAATCTCATTTAGAATGGAGTCAGAAGGAGAGCGTGGATGGCTCAGTTGGTTGAATATCCAATTCTTGATTTTGACGAGGGTTGTAATCTCAGGGTGGTGGGATCAGGCCCCAAGTAGGGCTCCAAGCTCAGCAGGGAGTCTGCTTCTCTCCTTCTTCCTCTCCCTCTCCCCCTCTCACTGTTCTCTCTCTCTCCTCAATTTCTCTCTCTCTAAAATAAATAGGTATTAAGGAGAGCATGAACGTAATGAACACTGGGTGGTATATACAACCGATGAATCACTGAACTCTACCTCTGAAACTAATAATACACTATATGTTAATTAGCTGAATATAAATAAAATATTTAAAAATAAAATAAATGGATAAATAAAGCTTTAAAAAAATGGTGTCAGAAGGCCAGCAGGAGGGTGCTCATGGCCTACCACTTGTGGTCAATTGTAGACCCAACAGGAAGTGATGCACCTTGCACATGGATACTACTTCCTCCAACAGGAGGAAGAAAGTTTTCCTCTTTCCACAGCAAAAGTCCAGCCAATGAGAAATGGTCACAACCCTGCCAATGCCAAGTCACTATACTTCCAACTCCGTTTACTCCAATGGGCTTTATGTTTATAACAGCCCTCCCACCCATCTACCCTCCCAACCCCCAAACCACCACCACCACTTTTGTATGAAAGAGCATTCCTCTCCTTTGTTCTCTGGTCTTGTCTGTGGTTTTGTTGTAGCTTGCTTGTCCTGGATCGCAATTCTCTGCTATACTGAATAAACCCAGTTACGCTGGTTGAATACCTGGTAATTTTATTGTTTAAGGTTAATATATCCATCAAAAGTCATCTTAAATGAATAAATTTTTTAAGAAACTCTTTATGTACTAATATAAGATCTCTAAGATCTATCTTTCATAATACAACATGCTAACAATCTTATGATAAAAATGAAAAAATAAGAATGTGTGTGTGTATAAAGACATAGCACACCTACAAAAGAACATGGGAAAAAACTAGTGAAATTGCTTTCTCTAGGGAAGGGAAAACAGTGACTAAAAGAAGACTTTTTTTTTTTTTTTACTTTTTTCACTTTTGTACCTTTGAAATGATTAGCTATGTGAATGTGTTATCTTTTAAACAATATACCAAATTTAAAAAATTCCTTCCTTATGTTAAATATTCAGAGAATTCTTATTTAAAAAAATAGTATATTTATTATCTATACATTTAATTATTTGATTCCTCAGCTTTCTCTATCACACTAATTGGCAGGTGAGATTTTACTCTCTAACATACACCATGGTTTGTTTTGTTGTCAAAAAATATTGAAGCATGTTTCTTCAAGACAGGCTATATAACATAAACCTAAAACTTGACCAAAAACGGGTTCATATCATCTTGTGTTACACTAGAAAAGCCCAGCTTATATCACAAAAAAAGACTCTGTTATAGTATCAGATGAGGGAATGAAACCATCATTAAAGCAATTATGCAACTTATAATATGCCATAAATTTGACAGCATTCAGAGATCATTATCAAATGCACAGTTAAATGTGCATGTCAAATGACTCTTAAGTAGATTTCAAGAGGTAATACAAAGGGTTGCTAGGTTAGTACCCTGTGCCCCATATCCCTCAAATGGCTAACACAAACTATTTGAAAGCTCTTTTCTGCTGGGATGGAAGGCCAATGAATTGATTTTCCTATCAAGTTTCATACACACTTCCTATAAGAAATGTCTCAATAAATGATAACAATAATAAATATTACATAAACATATAGTAATAATAAATATTACATAAACATATATATGCATATATGAAATATTAAGTATTAAGCAACAATTAAAAATAAGGGCTATGCAGAAATATGCAAAAAAAAGCTCATAACATGACATTCAACAAAGCAGAACAGAAAGGGAAAGCTCAAGGAATTTTAGTGACTAAAAGTCCCCATGTCTTACTGTTGGGCAGTAAGGCCCTTCTGAGTGAGTGCCAGGCCCCATTTTCTGATTCTCTGCCCACTCATTCTGCTTCAGCTACACTGGCTTCCCTGGTGTGTCTTGAAAATACCATATCTAATAATTAATACCTGCCCTAACACCTTTGCTCTAGCAGGTCCTGCTCCCTACAACAGTCTTCCAGACCTCTGCATGGCTCTCTTACCACTTTTATAATTCCATGATACTGGTATTATTGTCATCCTCACTATAACAATAATTTAACAAAAGTCAACTAGACCATAGCTTCATGTTGACAGGGGACCTAATTATCTTGCACTCTGCTGTACTCCTAGTGTCTCACTGAGTGCCAGGGATAAGTGTATCGTCAATAGACAGATATTTGTTGAATGAAGTAAAGTTGTATTTTCTAACTTTTATATAATGAATATACATTTCTTATACAACATAGTATACATATTATGATTACAACTATGTAAAAAATATATATATATCCAGCAATATGCAAACTATGTCTTATTAAGGTGGTAGAATTAAGAGGGGTATCAACTTCTTATACTTAAAAAATATATTATATATGCTTCAGTTACTAAAAATAAATCTTCCTATGGTGTTTCCTTACAGAACATTCTTTCATTTGAAAGCTTTTAACTGAGAAAACAGGTTATACGTATGTAGGATTCATGACTAGAAAAGAAACATGGGTATGTATATACTAAGTTGGTACACTGTTGAAAATAAATCGCATTTGTCATTCATAATAGAATGAGAGAATAAATTAAATAGCAAGAAGGGAAGAAGTGATATTGCTCAAATCAAGAAAAGTCAACTGCCAATGAAAAAGAACACCAAACTAAGAAAAATAAGTAAGTTCACAAATAACTTTAAGATCCACAGAACATATTTAATGCATGTAGCATAAACTATTTGATAATCCTTTGCTATCTTTAACTATATTATAATATATAATACATTTTATCCATATTCATAATTTAAACAGTACTCAAGTGTATTTCCTTGCAAAACAGTCTAATATTTTCTTGTATTTTGATATTTTAGACAGATAAACATAGACTGTTACAACTAAATATACACTAGAATCTAACCATGCTAAACAAAGAAACAGAAAAGAAATACCCAGCATCATGAAAATTATTCATCGTTAAAAGACAGAAAGTAATGTACATATGAAGTAAATGTACATATCTTTGGATAGTAAGACTTTTCTTCCAGTTTGTAGCTTCCCAAATTTCTATTATTTTTATAATACAAATAAAGAGTGCTTGCAAAATGTGCTCAAATACATTATTGCCATTCAAGTGGTATTCAAGTGCCATTAAATGGTAGCATGTTACCTTAGACAGGCAGTTTTTAGGCTGCAGAAGAGAATGAACTATATAATACAAATATAAACTTAAGTCCCCCTATTTAAACTAAGTCTGACAAGAAAAGGAAAGTACTCTTTGAAAAATAAAATAAGTCTCAAGTTCTTATACAGATAAACCCATATAAGTGAGTAATAGCTTTTAACCACTGACAGGAAAAAGAAAAAGAAACCACAAAATAATTTTCTAAAATCAACACAACTAAGTTATTATATGATATATACTCATACCCAAAAGAGGTATCTTCAGAAGCCCTCAATCTAAAAAAAAAAAAAAAGTGCTCATAATATATACACTGAGGTAAATCAATGTATAGATCTTAGTTTATACTCAAAGAAATGCATTTTAAAGTAAAATATACCTAGATCATAAAGAAATACATTTTAGCAGTTTTCAAAAAACAGTAAATACCTATGCAGCTAAAAACATTTCTCATATCTGAAAAGATGAATCTGGGAGAAAAGCACAAGTGGGACAAGAGAAAAACCACCACTCTGTAAGAGTTTAACACAAAGTATCCAGTGGAGGTGGAGCACCCTATTGCTCCTCAAACTATTGGGAGTAAGAACTGGTCTGCGATTTCCAATTCAGCAAAGAGAATGCAGGACTTTAACAAAATATTGTCTAAAAGAGTTCAACAAAGAGGCTATTAGACTGCGAGGCTTTCACGCCTTCAGCAGGGTACCCTACATAAACAAATCAAATTCTAAAGCAGTCAGTGCACTTGAATCCAAGAAAACAAAATTCAAGAAAAACTAATCATCAATGCCAACCGGATTTCTTTGGATTGTAGAACATGAACCTCAAATAAAACTATCATAACAGCCAAATAACTATATTTTCCCCAACAAGGCAACCATTTGTGTTATAGCCAATTCAAGTAACTTCTTTGCTCTGCTTCCCTATCTTTTCTATAAAAACCTCTGCCCTAGCATTACTTGCAGAGCACCCCCACCCATTTTCAGATTTGGTGCTATCCCTCTGGAATCACTACTTGCTCAAATAAACTTTAATGGTTTTACAATACCATTAAAAAACACTACAAATGAAATAAAACATACAAGTCTAAATTTTTTAAATTATTATTAAACTTGATAAAATTAGTAATTTGACAACTACTACACAAGTTTTAAACTCTGTTTCTGTACTGACTTGTGTTAGAGACCAGTAAGCACTTTGAGTACTCCCGGGCAAGAGCCTGGCCCACTGCACCTTCCTCCAGCCTCTTGCTCCAAAGCCCTAGATGGACATTGGAGGAAGCCCCAAGGCTCAGCAAAGCACTGCAAACACAATACTTGAAACATGTCACCTCGTGCATAGCTGGCCACCAAGACCCATTAATTGTGTGACATAAGCCATCTGCAAATCCATTCTTATTTTTTTTTAAGATTTTGTTTATTTAGGGGCACCTGGTAGCTCAGTGGGTTAAGCCTCTGCCTTGAGCTCAGGTCATGATCTCAGGGTCCTGGGATCGAGCCCCGAAGAATGGGGCTCTCTACTCAGCAGGGAGCCTGCTTCCCGCCCTCCCCCGCCTGCCTCTCTGCCTACCTGTGATTTCTGTCTGTCAAATAAATATATAAAATCTTTTTTAAAAAAAGATTTATTTATTTGACAGAGAGAGACACAAAGAGAGAGGGAACACAAGTAGGGGGAGTGGGAGAGGGAGAAGCAGGCTTCCTGCTGGGCAGGGAGCCTGATGCAGGCTTGATCCCAGGACCCTGAGATCATGACCTGAGCCAAAAGCAGATGCTCAACACACTGAGCCACCCAGGCACCCCTGCAAATCCATTCTATCAAGATTTCTCTTCCCACAACTTTTTCCTCTGAACTTACAAAAGAAAAAGGCATGTGTAAATTATATATATGGTGAAATGAGTTTCTCATCTCAAATCTAGAAAAAAACAGAACATAAAACCCATAGCTAGATAAGTATTTGCTGCATTTTAATCTATTTTTCATTTAACCCCTTCAATACATTTCTTTGGTTAATATCGGGTACTGGATTTATATTAAAAATAGAAAAATTTAAAAAAAATAGAAAAATATATCAAACAAATAAATATGCTTCAGTCAGAAATTATCAAAGATTCACCCACTTCTAATCTCCTAAAAGTTTTCCATCACTAAAAATGATAAGGCTCTCTAGGAATCCACATTAGAAATTGCTTTATTTATTCAATTTGAACAAGAAAAGATAACCTTGGATTTGAGCATAATCCGAACAAGGTAAACACATGTGAATGAACTGAACATCTGCTGACTTTACTATTATTTCCCCATATGTGAATGTTATGGTGCCACAAAGTCATTTCACCCAAGTAGGTCCATTATTTCATAAAATATATTTAGTTTTCCTTTGGCTATAAGACTTCACCTCTGTCAGAAATATTCAGACAGATTTGTTTCTAATGTTAAACAGCTTAACAATAACCCACAACCCTCGGACCAACTTTGTTTCTAATGAATAGACATTTGCGTTTGGTAAAATTTTGTTTTCCTCGCTAAGAAAAATCCTGGGTGTTTCAGTCAGTTAAGTGTCCAACTCCTGATTTCCACTCAGGTCATGATCTCAGGGTTGTGAGACTGAGCCCTGTGTCAGGCCCATGTGGGGCTCCATACTAAGCAAGGGAGTCTGCTTGAGATTCTCTTTCTCCCTCCCCCCATCCCCTCTCTCTCTCTCTCTCTCCCCTTCCCTCTCTCTAATAAATAGATAAATCTTTAAAAAGAAAGAAAGAGGAGCACTTGGGTGGCTCAGTTGGTTAAGCATCTGTCTTTGGCTCAGGTCATGATCCCAGTATCCTGGGATCAAGTCCTGAATCAGGCTCCTTGCTCAGGAGGGAACCAGCTTCTCCCTCTGCTTGACACTCACCCTGCTTGTGTGTGCAGTCTCTCTCTCTGACAAATAAATAAATAAAATATTTAAAAATAATTTAAAAATTTTAAAAAGAAAGAAAAATCCTATGAAACTTAATTGTAAGTCTACCCACTTTAAACAAGTAATCTTGGGTATCTGTGTCTCAGTTTTCTAATTTTTCACTTTTTTGCTCTATAGCATATATTAGTAAGTGAAGATATAAAACCCCAAGATTATTTAACTAGGTAGCTATATCCCCAACTATAAGTGTAATATCTTAGCAGTTGCAAGTGGCTAAAAATATTAATAAAATATGTCAGAGAAAAATTGACATTTGGGGGCAGGAAAAAAGCCTCTAGAAAACCTAATCACAGTGCAATGGTAGAATGTATCTTGTTACATCTAGAATCAGAAACATTTTTTTCAAATCTAAGTTCTACCTGCACCTAACTATGGAAGCCATGGACAAGTTACCTAGCTTTTCCAGGCCTCAGTTTTTCTATTCAGGCCCCTCATAGGGATGTTGTAAAAGACAAACGAGAAAAGTATATGAAATGAATTAAAAACGTGAAGCCATATGCTGAAGGTACCTAGTAAGAAACAGAACTATGCTTTTCACCCAGCTGTTAGGGATTCATGCACAAGCACCAAGTACCACAGACTGCATACTACCACACTGAGTTTCCGCAATGAGTTTCCAATTTTAGTTTCCACCTTCTGGAAGGCATAAACATTTCACTTTAGAAATGCTGTAGAAGGAAGAGGGAAGAGGAAAAGTTACAAGTGAAAAAGAACTACTGAGGCAAAATGGTTGCTTGTTACAAGGCAAGGGGTTATTTGAGGTTCAAAGAGCAATACCAACCAAAGCAAATGAAAATATTTATGTTCAACATCTCCATACATATCTGGGCTAAATTAGGAACCATCAAAAGTAAGTTAAAAGAACTTACTACACCAATATAAAAACCAAAAAGAAAAAATAAAGCCACATACTACAAAATGTTACAAATATGCATGAAAAAAAGGAGCCACATATACACCTGAGTGCTCCTCCCACCCCTCCCCCCACCCTCCAACAAAACAGTAAGGTTGAAGAGGAAACAGTAATATGGCTTTGTCATATTCTCCCTTTAGACGGGGGCACACTTGAACATCTCCTAAGTAAGCAAGGAATACAGGATTAGATCTGTCAGAATGATGAGACAGGGAAGAACAGACAAGGAAGCTTGAAAACATGAATAACAATGCAGAGTATATGCACATAACTGAGATGAGATGAGGTGAGGACTGGAAATTGTGCAATGTTAATAGAAATTTAGACATAGAACTTTTAGAGATGTTATTAATAATGATTACACAACTGTCAAAAATACTCCTTAACCATTTCTATTATAAAATACAATATATCTGGGACGCCTGGGTGGCTCAGTTGGTTAAGCGGCTGCCTTCGGCTCAGGTCATGATCCCAGCGTTCTGGGATCGAGTCCCATATCCGGCTCCTTGCTCGGCAGGGAGCCTGCTTCTCCCTCTGCCTCTGCCTGCCACTCTGTCTGCCTGTGGTCATATGCTCTCTCTCTCTCTGACAAATAAATAAATTTTTTAAAAAATCTAAAAAAAAAATACAATATATCTGATACATAGTTATACGTTCAGAACACAAAATCGTTGACTGTCATATTTCTTTGTGTATCTAAAAACTTTAAAACTTACTAGATTCCACTGTCATCTGAAGCAAACTATCAATGACGTTAGAAAGTAGTCCTTTGCTGGATATTCGTAGATGATTTAGTATTACTGGAACAGCTTGATACTCCAAAAACAAGACTTTTCCTTCATCTGTCTTTAAGTCCAAACAGAGAGAATCAAATGCCTGAGCCAGGTAGTCAGCTGAAAAGCAGTATATAAAATCAACTGTCATTATCATTCAGGAGTGTAGCTGGTAATCAGAAACAATAGGAAGAAAGAAAGAAAATGCCATCACTTAAATTTAAAAGGGAAACAAAAATTAAATGACCAGAGATCACTGGCTAAATTTACAATCTGTTAGAACTCAAATGCTTGAGGGGTGCCTGGGTAGCTCAGTCGTTAAGCGTCTGCCTTTGGCTCAGGTCATGATCCTGGGATCAAGCCCCACAAGCAGGGGTTCCCTGCTCAATGGGAAGCCTGCTTCTCCCTCTTCCACTCCCCCCGCTTGTGCTCCCTCTACTGCTGTCTCTGTCAAATAAATAAATAAAATCTAAAAAGAAAAAAAAAGCACTCAAATGCTTGAGAAGAGAAGAGAAATTATACTATGATGAGGTACATTTCATTCACATTTTAACACCAAAATAACAATAAATAAATTCTGTTTTTTATTATAAGAAAACAGTTGATGTTTAATAGTAAAGACCATAGTAATGTTTATTTTTCATATTTGATAACTACCATATGCTTCCAAAAGTGTTATTTTTACCCAGCATTTGAGAGTTCTTTTTGTTGCTGCTAAGTGTTCACCTACTTCAAAATGTAACTTTACACAAACTTTTAAATGAGGATTTTTGTCTCTTAATAAAGATCAAACAGCTATCCAAAGACAACTCAAGAGGACCAGATGTGTTCTGGTGTGTAATATATCTGCCATTAACACAGTACGGTTTTGCCAAGGCCAATGTTATGATGGCATCCACTAGATCAGAATCCCTAGAGCTTTCTGAGTTATTGTTTTAGGTTCCTTTGGATAATACCGTAAAGTGGAATTGTTGGATCATCTGATAGTTTTATTTTTTTTTTTAAGATTTTATTTATTTGTCAGAGAGAGAGAGGGAGAACACAAGCAGGCAGAGAGGCAGGCAGAGGCAGAGAGAGAAGCAGGCTCTCTACTGAGCAACGAGCCCGATGTGTGACTTGATCCCAGGACCCTGGGATTATGACCTGAGCCGAAGGCAGCGGCTTAACCCACTGAGCCACCCAGGCGTCCCTGATAGTTTTATTTTTAATTTTTGTTGAACTCCGGACTGTTTTCCATTGTGGCTCCATTTTCATTTCCATAAGTTTACCTTATTAGCCAAGACATGGAAACATGCATCTGTTAAGTATTTATTGATGGATGAATGGATAAATAAAATGTGGTATATATCTTTCTTTTTTTGTCATATGGTAGTTCTATTTTTAATTTTTGGAGGAACCTCCACCCTGTTTTGCATAGTGGCTATACCAATTTACATTCCCACCAATAGTGCATGAAGGCTCCCTTTTCTCCGTATCTTGGCCTGGAACTTTCTTAAGGATGTTCCACAGATGCTTGGGAAACCTGTAAAGCCAGGACTGAGTAGCACCAATTTAACGACAATCAATGCAAACAAGGTATTAAGATACTTATATCGTTACACTTCAATACACCAAACAACCCAAATCAGTACTCTTACAACAATTTTACATTGTGCTTTTAATTGTACAAGAATACTCCAGTTTCCTAAACTCTTTCAATATACTAATGGAAAGGAATTTTTAAAAAACCTGTTTGTGCTCTTCAAACACTAGTGAGTTAATTTTTCTACTGATGATTTCTGGTTAAATAAGGCTTGAGGATACTTTAAAATACATTGAAAATATGACAGAACCACCCCCCATTAAAATTTACTATCTTCTGGCTGATGTGTTGCATTTCATCTTTGCTGTTTTAGTTTACAAAAACTAAAGAAGTGATTTAAAAGCTTAATTACTAAGAATGAGAAGCTGGAGGTACTTGGGTGGCTCAGTGGGTTAAGCCTCTGTCTTTGGCTCAGGTCATGATCTCAGGGTCCTGGGATAGAACCCCACATCAGGCTCTCTGCTCAGCGGGAAGCCTGCTTCTCTGCCTACTTGTGATCTATCTCTCTCTCTCTCTCTTTCTCTGTCAAATAAATAAAAAAATCTTAAAAAAAAAGAATGAGAAGCTGAGGATAAGCTGTGTGAGGATAACCTAGGAGAGAAATGGAATACATATATATATTAAAATACATATGAAAGAATTTTGAGAAATTAAAATCTGTACCTCAATCAATTCTTTCTATTCCTTCCAATAAATCTATTTGAGATTTAAATCTATTCCTTCACTACTCTTACTTTTGGTAGAATTTAGTTCAAAGAACACTAACATTATTGTACTTAATTTTCATAATTAAATAAAATAAAATAAAACACTGCAAATAAATGTGTATTTAGGTTAAGCAAAGTTGCTAGATTCTGTTCAAGTCTGCCTTATTTAGAAATCTATATTTATTTAGCAAACACTCAGTAGAAGAGTAGAGATGAATTCTGAACTCAATTCTTCACAGAAGCAAAAGTTTTTATCACAGTGCTACCTACTGTATTTGGCACAGATTACTTCACTTCTTATTAATACTTCATCTGAGATTAAATAGGCTAAATGGTACATGATACAGCAAATCTGTGAAATTAAAAAATTGCGCCTAATTAATTTGGGGGGGATAGTATTTGGTGATTTTATTGTTATGTTGCCTTACCTTTTAGGGAGAAGTAAAAAAAATTATATCATTATTTTATTTTCCCTAATAGTGAAGATTTTCTAAAATCAATAACAATTTAACTCCTAAGAGAATATTTTAAGCAATTGTAGTTATCAATTATACCAAAACTGGTTGTTGTTTTAAGCAACAAGTGTTTGATGCAATACAAATCTAATGCAGTTAACAAACCTCAATTCTGATCTCAAGTAAAACCAACTCAGAAGTTAAATAATACTAAATAATAATGTTTATGATAATGCTAGCAGGTAGCACTTACTATATGCCAAACTCTTTGCTAAACCTTCACATTAATTCTCATTTAACCTTAAAAATTGGTTTTAACCTTAAAAATAAAATAAAAAATTGTGGTGAAACACAAAAAAGAAGGGACCTGCCCAATGTTACATAGCTAGTGATGGGGGTGAGACTCTTCCTTAGTTATCTGAATGCAAACTGAAATTCTTAATCCTATATTGTTCCTGTTATCTGAGAATGGCAATAATCCCTATAGTTCTTTAGGCATGAAGTATAAATTAGTACATAATTTACAAAAATATTATCTGCAATATATATCTGCATAAGTTGGGGCCAAGTGTTGAGACGGGCAGGACTCCAGAACTAGCTCTGATGCACACAACTAAAAAGGAGAAAGAGTACATTTAATTAGACAAGAAATTTGTCCCTAAAACAATACTATCAGGTAAGATTCTTACCTTTCAGTTCCCATTTCCTTACATAGATCAAACTAGTATGTATATACTAGTACCTACTACATAGATCTATACAACTACATACTTAAAATTTTTGATGACATATAACATTCCACTGTCCTCATGATGATACTGTTAAAGGGTTGGTTATTTAGATCTATCAAGAAAAGATATGAGCCCCTTACAAATGCCTGACCCTCAGTTTGCTCTTTTGTAAAAATGACAATACCATCTACTTTATAAGGTTACTGTGGGGAATAAATTTGAAAAAAACAAATGAATGATTAGACAAATGCCAACAACGCTGCAAGAACTTATTTCCTTCACTATTCCAATTGCGGGTCTGTCAATTATTTATCCTTTATCATTATTAGACAGCACAATAAATCATATTAAAGGTTATGATACGTTTTGGTGGCTCCTGTAAACAGAATGCAGGCCAAAAATGGTAACCTACAATACAATCAAATTTGTACCTGTTTCGACTCTTAACTACAGAGAACAAAGTGATGGTTACCAGAGGGGAGGTGGCTGGGGATAGAGAGAAATAAGTGATGGGGATTAAGGAGGGCACTTGTTGTGATGAGGACTGGGTGATGTATGGAAGTGCTGAATCACTCTATTATACACTTGAAAGTAATATAACACTGTATGTTAACTAACAGAATTAAAGTTAAAGCTTAAAATAACCCACATTTCTCAAGACAGTTTTGGTAAATATATATTAATCTTATAAGTGAACTACTGTATTATAATTTGAAATACTGCATACTGAAATATTATAATTTGAAAATAGACACATGTTATCAATAAAGACTTTTAGCATTATATTCAGTCATTTTATTTTTGTGAGTATAATGGGAAAAAGTTATATCTTACAGTTAAATTTTACTTTGGAGAATCAGTGTAGCACAATGACTAAGTGCAGACTTAACCTCTCCATGCCTCAATTTCCTCATTTATAAAATTAAGATGTCAATATTACTGACATCTCATAACCTTGTTATAATGATTAAATGAGTTAGTACATATAAAGTGCTTAATCCATAACACAGGAAGTGCTATGTAAGTGTTTATTATTATTTCTTTCTTTATCTCAGGAGTACATGCTCTATGGAAGTCACAAAATTAGGTCAAGAAGGTGGGATCTAGAAATGGATAGAGGTGAGCTGAACCAGACTCTGTCAAATACTGGTTGTGTGGTCTTTTTTTTTTTTTTTGTCAGAGAGAGAGAGAGTAGGAGCGAGCACAGGCAGATAGAGTGGCAGGCAGAGGCAGAGGGAGAAGCAGGCTCTCTGCGAGCAAGGAGCCCGATGTGGGACTCGATCCCAGGACGCTGGGATCATGACCTGAGCCGAAGGCAGCCGCTTAACCAACTGAGCCACCCAGGCGTCCCGTGTTTTTGTTTTTTTTTAATGGCTGAGTGATATTCCTTCCTTCGTGTGTGTGTGTGTGTGTGTGTATGTGTATGTGTGTATGCATCACATCTTCCTTATCTATTCACTTAACAATGGACACTTTATTCCTTATCTTGGTTATTATAAATAATGCTGCAGTGAGTAAACAACAGGGGTGTATATATATTTTCAAACTACTGTTTTTTTCCAGGTAAATATCTAGTAGTGGAGTTTCTTGTTTTTTTGATAACCCGATATGAGGTATTATCTGTGGTTTTTATTTGCATTTCTCTTATGATTAGTGATGTTGACCATCTATGTATCTTCTTTGGAGAAATGTCTGTTCATATTCTCTGCCCACTTTCTAATCAGATTTTCTTTTTGGTGTTGAGTTGTATTAAGTCCTATGTATATTTTGGAAATTAATCCCTTATCAGATACATCATTTGCAGATATCTTCTCCAATTCAGAAGGTTGTCTTTTCATTCTATGGATGTTTTCCTTCACTGTGCAAAGGCATTTCAGTTTGATATAGTCTCAATTGTTCATTTTTGCTTTTGCTGCCCTAGCCTGAGGAGGCAGATCCAAAAACATTTTGCTCAGACCAATGTCCAAGAGTTTACTGCCTATGTTCTCTTTTAGTTTTATGACTTCAGGTCTTACATTTAGGTCTTTAATACATTCTAAATTTATTTTTTTATATGGTATAGTAAAGTGGTTCAGTTTTCCCAGCACCATTCATTGAAGAGACCCTTTTCCACCATTGTATATTCTTGCCTCCTCTGTCACAGATTAACTGACCAGGTAAAGGTGGGTTTATTTCTGGGATCTGTATTCTATTCTGTTGATCTGTGTGTCTATTTTTGTGCCAATACCACTCCATTTTGATAACAAACTTGTGGTCGAGTTTGAAATCTTTTCAGAGTACAGGTCTTTCACCTCTTTAAGTTTATTCCTAGTTATTTTATTGTTTTTGGTGCAATTACAAATGGGACTGTTTTCTTAATTTTACGTTCTGCTGATTTTTAATGGTATTCTTGATCTCTGACTGGTTCATTTTTATCTCTGTAAAGAGTCTCACTGATATCCTCCACTCTTATCTTTTTGTTTGTTTTTACCTCTACTCTCTTCTCAAGTTTAGTGAGTATCTTTATGAACATTACTTTAAATTCTCTGTCAGGCATATTACTTATTTCCATTTCACTTGGTCTTTTGTTGTGGCTTAGTCCTCTTCTTTCATTTGGGACATATTCTCTGTCTGTGCATTTTGTCTGACTCTCTGTGACTATTTCTTTGTGTTAGGACAGTCAGCTACTTCTCTTGCTCTTAATGATAATGGCCTTATACAGAAGAGGTCCTACAATGCCCTGCAGGGCCATGTCCCCTGCTCCCCAGGGCCTGGCACTAAGGCGGGTCTCCAATGTGTATTGCATGTGCTCTGTTGTTGTTAACCTCTTCCCCTCTCCCCCTTCAGTCCAGTTGTCTGCAAAGGTACTCTGTCAATTGTGAGTAGTGTTTGGTCCCAGCAGGGGTGGGGAGTGTTTTAACAAGATATGCAGGGGTCTGCTCAGGAAATGAGACTTGCCCCTGCCACCACTGGAACTGAGGTCCTGCAAATGTGCAGGTTGGGAGATGTGTTGGCAGGGTTTGCCCTAGTCTTTTGAGGAAAGGGTGTGCAATGCCAGAACTAAGGCAAATGTGACTGGGAAGGGTAGATCTGCCAAAACATAGGGTGAGGGGCTTCGCTGTAAGCTAGTTGAGTAATGAGTGTTGGTGCCATGTTGGCTGCTGTTTATGCAGGAGAGGGAAATGGTGTCTGCCAGCTCCTTTGTTCCCAGAAAGCTCTCCCCATGATCCCTGTCTCTCCAAGCCATGCTTTAAGATGAGCAAATCACTCTCCCTCCCATCTACCCCCAGAGTTTTTCAAACTGATGGCTCTATGCTGTATCTGCATGGGCTTTTTGTCCTGCTGTCACTTTAAGGGTATGGACTCCACTTTCAAACATGGTTGGGGTTCCTCAGAGCCCCAATTTTGAAAATTCCACACATTAAGTCTCACTGGTTGTAAGAACTCGTGAAGTTTGGCCCCTCTCACTTTCAGAGGCAAATGTTATAGGAATTCATCCTTCCCATTTGTGGGTTCCCCAGTGTGAAAGTCTGATTTCACTCTTCCCTACACCACTGGCTCTCTCCCTACCATGGACAGTCACAGTCTGTTTCACTCCCAGACCCTGTCTTTGCCCTTCCTGCCTTCTTTGATGTGGCCTCTTATCTACCTTTAGTTTGTGGAGTTTGTTCTGCCAGTCTTCAGATCATTTCATAGGTTATTTATGCTGCTGTGAGTATATCTGTTGTATCCTGCAACAAAGCAAGCTTACTCCCTCTATCCTACCATCTTCCTAGCAGATCCTCTAATTTTTGATATTTTAATTATTATGCTTCTCGTGTGGACCTCTTTGGTTTCATCTTATTTGGGTTCTCTGTATTTCCTGGACCTGGATGTGTTTCCTGCCCCAGGTTAGGGAATTTTTCAGCTTATTTCTTCAAGTAAGTTCTCTACCCTTTTGTCCCTCTTTTCTCCTTCTGAACCCCTATAATGCAATTATTAGTATGCTTAATGTTCTCCTAGAGGCCCCTTAACTTATCTCACTTTTAATAGTCTTTTTTCTTTTTGCTGTTCAGTTTGGATGATTTCTACTACCCTGTCTTCCTAATCGCTGAGCTGTTCTGCATCCTCTGATCTGTGGTTGAATCCTCTAGTGTTTCTCCTTCTCAGTTAAGAAATCATCTTTATGATCTTTACTTTGAATTGTATCAGGTAGACTGTCTATCTCTGTTTTGTTTAGATCTTTTTCTAAGGTTTTTGTCTTATTTCATTTGGAACATACTCCTCTGTCTCCTCATTTTGTCAGTACATCTCCTGGCCTTGAAAGTAGTGGCCTTATGTAGAAAACATCCTGTAGGGTCCAGAATCACAATGCACCCTAGTCACAGAACCCAACCCTCAAGGGTGTCCCCTTGTTGGCTATGTACACATTCCTGTTGTGACTGGGCTGCAACTGATGGGCCACCTGGTGGGCTGAGGTGACTGCTGGACCAGCTGCCTCCAATGCCCAGCAACGACTACTATGGGTACACTGGTGGGAGGGTTTGGCCCTGGCACAGCTGGATAAGAGGCCCAGATGCAACTGCTGCAGTTGTGCTGGCTGGGGGAAGGTCAATCACCAATGTGAATGTCTATCTTTGACTGTTGCAGGCATGCTGGACAGTGGGAGGCACTTTAGAAATGTGCCTGACAGGGCAGGTGCTTTGGGAAGGTCATGTTCACAAGGGAATGCTGATATAGGACAAGCAAGGCCACCATGACAGATGGAGAGTGTCAAGTGGCATGGCAGCATCATGGAAGCTAGGCTGAAGGAGGTCAAGAAAAATTGCACCTGCCAGCACTTTGTTCCTAGAGAAAGTTCCTACAGATCCCCACCCCTCCAGCACATGCCCTAAAATTAGTCAATAAATCTCTTTCACCTATGGCCCAGGTGCTTTTCAAACTGCTGCCCTGTGCTGAGTGAGACTATGTGTGAGCCCTTTAAGAGAGGAGTCTCCATTTCCCTCCAGCCCTCTCAGAGTTATGGCCTGCTATTTTTCAAAGCCAGATATTATGTGGGCTTGTCTTCTCAGTGCAGATCTTTGGGGTGGCAGTGCACAATGTAGGGTTTGAACCCCTCACTCCTCAGGCAGGTATCTGCATCTGTGATGTCCTTCCTGATTCTTGATTACCACACCATGCGTTATGTTCCTAACCAGACCATGTCTCTTCCCCTTCTACCCTTCATGATGTGGCTTTTTCCTTTTATAAATATTTTTTTCTCTTAAGATTTTGTTTATTTATTTGACAGACAGAGATCACAAACAGGCAGAGAGAGAAGGGGAAGCAGGCTCCCCGCTGAGCAGAGAGCCCGATGTGGGTCTTCATCCCAGGACCCTGAGATCAGACCTGAGCTGAAGGCAGAGGCTTAACCCACTGAGCTACCCAGGCGTCCCTGGCTTTTTCCTTTTATCTCTAGCTGTGGAGTAGCTGTTCTCCTAGCCTTCAGGTCGTTTGTAGAGAGAGTTACTCTATATGTAGTTGCATATATTTGCCATGTCCATGGAAGGAGGCAACCTCAGGATCTTTCTAATTTGCCTTCTTTTTTGACTCTATCACAGTTGTTTTAAAATCTGCTAAGGCAAGCCATCACCCATGCTGTTGTTTTACTTGTTTTAAATTATTACGTTCATTGCAAGTATTATTTCAAACTTTCCTACCACTTTCTCAACTTACACACACTATACTTGAGTTTTCATTGGTATTGTTACACAAAGCCACTTGGGAGTATCTTAAAATTTTTTGTGCTAGGTGTGTAGCCTGTTTAAAATTCTCTCTCCTTCCGCCCCTTCCCTACCCTAAAAGAAAAAGTCCTTTTATTTCTGCCATTTAATGTCAGCAATAATCTTTTTAAAAGTTTTTTCAAGGTTTTTTATTTATTCATTTGAGAGAAAGAGATCAAGAGGGGCTGAGGGGGAAGCAGGCTCCCCAGTGAGCAGGGAGTCCAATGTGGGGTTCAATCCCAGGACCCTGGGATCATGACCTGAGCTGAAGGCAGATGCTTAACCAACTAAGCCACCTAGGCACCTAGCAATAATCCTTATTACCCTGTCCACTCATCTACTACTTACCCATATCTTTTTTATAAAGATTTTATTTATTTTTAGAGAGAGAAAGAGAGAGAATGTGTGCGGGCATGCAAGTGTGAGGGGGAGAGGGAGATCTCAAGCAGACTCCTCACTGAGCTTGGAGCCCAATTCAGTGCTCAATCCCACAACCCTGGGATCATGACCTGAGCAGAAACCAAGAGTCAGATTCTCTAGTGACTGAGCCACCCAGGTCCCCACCCATATTTTTATTTATACCTATTATATTTCACAAAAGATGAAGTTTACAAACACCAAATTAGATTTATATACAAACTTTATACTTTTTGTTTTTTTATATTAACAAGATTTCTTTTTTTACATATGTTATTGCTATTTGTTAGTGATATTCATAGTAGGCATACTATACAGTGTTAGATAGTCTAGATGGTAATGACAGTATTGAAAGTCAACAGACTTTGTGAATTTCCTTTGAAGCTCGTTTTCTGAAACACAAATTCTATCAGACTGCTATAATAAATACCAGAGATTGTGTAGTTTATACACAACAGGAATTTTACTGCTCACAGTTCTGGAGGTGGAGAAGTCCAAGATGAAATTACCAGTATGGTCACCAGCATGGTGAACACCCACTTCCTGATTCACAACCTGAACATTCATTCTCACTGTGTCCTCACAAGGTGTAAGGGCTAGAGATATCAGTGGAGATTCTTTTATAGGGGCACTATTCCCATTCATGAGGGCTCCACCCTCATGATCTAAGCTCTCCTAAAGGCCCCAATTACTAACATGATCATATTTGGGGGTTAGCATTTCACCATATGAATCTTGTGGGGTCACAACCAGAACCCAGCACACTGTATTCAATAAATTTCTGAGCTAGTTTCATTAAATGTCCTCAGTTTATACAGAGTATTCACCAATGAAGATTTTCCTGTATTTCCAATATTCATCTTCCTTTTTTTTTAATGGCTTATTGAAGATGGTCAGCATGTCTAATACTGTCCTGCACAAAAGTGGTGACAGCACCTAGTTCCCTCTCTTATATCTCTATTGCACTAGTTTTATCAGTAACACAAATTATATTTTATCAAATGATGTTATAATGCATGTTGATACATGGTGAACTTTATTTTGGACTAATACACCCTTCTCATAAATGATGTTTCAAACAGTTACCACTCAATCTGTTTAACTATGAGAACCATAAACATAAGGAAACACCAAGACAAGTTATAGTTTCATTTTTTGTTACTGTTGTTGTAAAACTCCTTAATCAGGTGTAATTAAACAGTACACACTGCAGAGAAATTAGTAAAATTTCCCACTAAAAAAATTCCAAACAGACTGAGTTATATAACTTAACAAACTAGAAAGATAAAAAGATGGCATATAAAAAGATGAGTTAAAAAACTTAACTAGAAAGATAAAAAGATGGCATATAAAAAGATGCCAACTATATTCATATAACTTTAACAAAAATTCTATTTAGTAACCCAAAAACATAACTTATAGCTATATACCAGAACTGTATTAAAAATAGTCAACTTTGGGGGCGCCTGGGTGGCTCAGTGGGTTAAAGCCTCTGCCTTCGGCTCAGGTCATGATCTCAGGGTCCTGGGATCAAGCCCTGCATCGGGCTCTCTGCTCGTGGGGGAGCCTGCTTCCGCCTCTCTCTCTCTGCCTGCCTCTCTGCCTACTTGTGATTTCTATCAAATAAATAAATAAAATCTTTAAAAAATATATATAGGCTTCTAGGGGGCCATATAGTCTCTGTTGCCAACTACTCAGCTCTGTTGTAAGGCGAAAACAGTTTCCAGACAATAGGTAAAAAATGCGCATTCATGTGTTTAAATAAAACTTTATAAAATAGGTTGTGAGCCAGATCTGGTCAATTGGCTATAGGTTGCCAACACCTGCTCCAGTAAAAATAATGAATTAGGAATTTCAATACTATATGGTATATGCAATGATAGTGGGAACCATAGGTTATTGTGGAAACATGATCTAAGAGAATCAATAAAGTCTCCTGGGAGGAGACAACAATCCAACTGAGCTGTCCTCTTTCTTACATTAAGCAAATAAAAGTAGTTTATTGTAATGTGCCACCATTATAAAATCTTATTCTAAAAATGGAAAACATATTTAACTATGTAAGAATTACTTCATTATGTAGTATTCTCTTCTGTTTATGAAAAATTATGCATTAAGCAAAAGTGAAAGCTTACCTTGAGTGACTGTTCTGAGAACAATTAAAGTTGATAAAAATCTCAATGGTAAATTGGAGCTCTTAAAGAAAGCAGCTGTCTTTGGTTTATTCTCCACTGAATGTTCTAAAGAATTATCTTGAATTCCCTTAGTTACTACTCCTTTCAATATGTCTTCACCCAATCTCCTCAATGTTGATGTCATGGTAGAATGCTGTTAAAAATATGTACCATCTTAGCATAAATATTTATGTCCATGATATATTTCAAATACTACAATCAAATATAGAAACTAAAAATAAGTCAACTTTTTTTCTAAGAATGGGTTTGAAATATGCAAGATTAAAAAGAAAATTTTATAATCAACTTTTTAAAGTTATGACTTTTTCTAAAAGAAATGAGCAGTCTACAAGAATTAAGAAATTAGAAATGTAATTTTCTAAGAAAAAATTAGGAGAATTGAGACAAGATTGAATTTGAAAATGTTTAAGAACATAGGATCATGATATATTTCTGGCACAGAGAAATCAAAGGAACAGAAAAGTAGACACTATAGGTTCTTCATTCCTCCACCATTACTGACAAATGGTTTGTTGGGTGTAACTTACAGTGTTAGTTTATAAAGTGATTATCTAGGGCCTCACTGCTTTACAGCTTACTATGATCATAACCATCACAGTGATTTTAATAACTTTCAACAGCTACAGAAGAAAACGCTGGGTTAGAATCATGGATAATTCTGGGGCACTTGGGTGGCTCAGTTGGTTAAGCATCTGCCTTCTGCTCACGTCATAATTCTGGGGTCCTGGTATCGAGACCCATAATGGGCTCCCTGCTAAGTGGGGAGTCTACTTCTCCCTCTCCCTTCTCCCCCTCCCTGCTTGTGCTCTCTCTCTAATAAAATTTAAAAAAAGATTTAGAATCATGGATAATTCTAACAGTGAATAAACTAAAACAAGACAATGGGCAAAACAGGAATACTGATATATAAATACTTCTGAAATTATATAGGCTTGTATGGTATTCCACATATATTTTAAGAACCAAATAAAGGAAAGCCATTTTACACTGCTACAGATGAGAGTGCATGAGCCAGACTTAGAAGTAACTTAAATATGGGTAACAATTATTTGTTTTAGAATTTCATCATGTTAAAATTAGAGAGATAGGGATGCCTGGGTGGTTCAGTCAGTTAAGTGCCCAACTCTTGATCTTAGCTCAGGTCATGATCTCAAGGTTGTGAGATCCACAACCACTGTGGAGCCTGCTTGAGATTCTCTTCACCTTATGCCCCTCCCCCACTCCTCTAAAAAAATAATAATTAAGAAAATAAAATGAGAGATATATTGAGATTTTATGGGTATCAAAAGGCACAAATGATTGGGTGGTAAGTGGCATAAGAAATGTAATCTAATTTAAATATATGGTCAATAAACCTTAAATCCAAAAAAGGAAGTCTCGGACACTATTGGTAGGAATGTAAATTGGTATAACCATTGTGGAAAACAGTACAGAGGTTTCTCAAAAAATTAAAAAAGAAATACCATACAATCCAGTAATCCCACTATTAGTTATTTACTCAAAGAAAACAGAAACATTAATTTGAAAAGATATATACACTTCTATGTTTATTGCAGTATTATTTATAATACGCAAGATATGGAAGTGTCCATCAACAGGTGACTGGATAAGGTGTGAGACAGAGATAGATACATAGATACACACACACACACACACACACACACACAGGAATATTATGCAGACAAAAAAACAGATGAGATTTTTGTCATTTGTGACAACATGGATGGACCTGGAGGGTATTATGTTAAGTGAAGTAAATCAGACTGAAAAAGGCAAATACCATATGATCTCATTCATATATGGAATCTTAAAAAAATGAATAAACAAAAACCAGGCTCAACCTTTAAATACAGAGAGCAAACTGATGGGTTGCCAGAGGGAAGGGGGGTGAGAAGAAGGGCAAGATAGGTGAAGGTGAGAGGGAGATACAAACTTCCAGTCATGGAAGGAATGTCACAGGAATATAGCCCCGCACAGAGAATATAGTCAATGATACTATAATATGCTATCTGGTGACATTTGGTACCTGAGAAAAGCATAAGTATAGAAAAGTTGAATCAGTATGTTGTATACCCAAAACTAATGTAACACTGTATGTCAACTATACTCAAATGAAAAAAAATTTAAGTTTTTAATATTATTAGGAAAAGATAACATGTAAACCTTGATATAAAAATAGGAGAAAATATTAAAAATTCTAGAAGTTTCCTGATGTCTCATATTTCTCAGACTTGGAGCTGAAAAGGCTGGCAACCTGGAAACTACAGACAAAAAAAGCCCTAACATAAGTCTGCTCTCTCAAGCCAAAAGGCTAGGAAAAGAGCGGCCTTGCAAGACAAAAAGCTTTTATTTTTTAATTCTATTTTTAGAGGTGGGGAGGGGCAGAAGGAGAAAGAGAATCTTAAGCAGGCTTCATGCATAGTACAGAGCCTAATGTGGGGCTCAATTTCACAAGGCTGAGATCATGACCTGAACCGAAATCAAGAGTCAGATACTTAACCAACTGAGCCACTGAGGTGTCCCAAGGCAAAAAACTTTTAGACAAAACCACAATACAACCAAACACCATAGAAAGATCTGTGGTATAACATCTATCTAGATGAGAAATATTCCAAGGACAACCTATACTTCTACCCTCAACCAGGCAGTAACAAGGTGTCCATGAAGATAATGTGAAGAGTAATAATGAGGCACTCCCATCCCTCCCAGTTAGGGAGGTATCAGTAGAGGCCTAGTGGGGAACCAGAACTCCCCTCAGGTCCCCCAGATATCAAGAGATGCCTAGTGGGGAACCTGGACTCCTACTTAATTAGGCATAAAGGGAAGCCATCCTCTATTTTCTCTGCAAAAGCAGTGTCAAGAGAAAGCCAGATAAAATAAAGACCCAGAGCGTTATAATATCAAAATGTCTAGTTTTCAATGGAAAAAAATCACTAATCACACAAAGAACCTAGAAGATCTCAAACTGAATGAAAATCAGTAATTGCCAATACCAATGGCACAAACATGTTAGAATTATCTGACAAACATTTTAAAGCAGTCATGATAAAATTAGTAATTATGCATTTTTTTAAAAAAATGTAAAATAGAAAATTTCATCAAAGAAATAGAAAGTCTTACCAAAGAAAATATAAAGAACCAAATGGAAATTTTATAACTGAAAATACATTAACCAAAATTAAAAACTGAGAGCCTTTTCCCTAAGGTCAGGAACATGACAGAGATGCTCACTCTCACCACTACTGTTCAACATAGTACTGGAAGTCCTAGCCTCAGCAATCAGACAACAAAAAGAAATAAAAGGCATCCAAGTCAGCAAGGAAGAAATCAAACTTTCATTCTTCACAAATGACACGAACTTTATGTAGTAAACCCAAAGACTCCACCCAAAAATTGCTACAACTAATACACGAATTCAGCAAATCTGCAGGATGTAAAATCAATGTACAAAAATCTGTTGCATTTCTATATACCAATAATGAAGCAGCAGAAAGAAAAATGAAGGAACTGATCCCATTTACAACTGTACCCAAAACCGTAAGATACCTAGGAATAAACCTAACCAAAGAGATAAAAGATCTGTGTTCTGAAAACTATGGAACACTGGTGAAAGAAATTGAACACAACAGAAAGAAATGGAAAAACATTCCATGCTCACAGATTGCAAGAAAAAATATTGTTAAAATGTCTATACTACCCAAAGCAATCTACACGTTTACAATGCAATCCGTCAAAATAACACCAGTATTTTTCATAGACCTAGAAAAAACAATCCTAAAATTTGTATGAAACCAGAAAAGGCCCTGAATAGCCAAAGCAATTGTGAAAAAAGGAACCAGAGTAGGAAGCATCACAGTCCCAGACTTCATTCAGGCTGTATTACAAAGCATCAGGGCAGTATAGTACTGGCACAGAAACAGACACATCATTTAATGAAACAGAATAAAGAACCCAGAAATGGAACCACAACTATATGGTAAATTAATCGTTGCAGGAAAGTACATCCAATGGAAAAAAGACAGTCTCTTTAACCAATGGTGTTGAGAAAACTGGACAGCCACGTTCAGAAAAATGAAACTGGACTACTTTCTTATACCATATGCAAACATAAATTTAAAATGGATGAAAAGACCTAAAGGTGGGACGCCTGGGTGGCTCAGTTGGTTAAGCGGCTGCCTTTGGCTCAGGTCATGATCCCAGCGTCCTGGGATCGAGTCCCACATCCGGCTCCTTGCTCGGCAGGGAGCCTGCTTCTCCCTCTGCCTCTGCCTACCACTCTGTCTGCCTGTGCTTGCTTGCTCTCTCTCCCTCTCTCTCTGTAAAATAAATAAATAAAATCTTTAAAAAAAAAAGACCTAAAGGTAAGATAGGAAAACATCAAAATTCTAGAGGAGAACATAAGCAGCACCTTTTCTGACCCTGGCCCCAACAACTTATTACTAGACACTAACTAGATTACTAACATCATTGGAGACAAGGGAAACAAAAACAAAAATGAACTATTAGGACCTCATCAAAATAAAAAGCTTCTACACGGCAAAGGAAACAGCCAACAAAACTAAAAGGCAGTCTGTAGACTGGGAGAAGATATTTGCAAATGATATATTGGATAAAAGGACAGTATCCAGCATCTATAAAGAACTCATCAAAAT
>RCUC01162887.1:0-46121 GCA_003697995.1 Taxidea taxus jeffersonii | reverse complement strand
GGTTCTAACTGCTCCTGATGTGGGGTCACAACCGGAGGGCAGACAAGGGGTCCACTGAGGCCAGGGGGAGTCTATAGGTGACTGGGGACGCTTGGTGCATGGTGCCTGGAGAGACACAGCTGGGGCTCTGGTCCCCCAGCGTTGTCTCGTCTTCCCTGCTCACCATTCTTCCTGTGTCCTGTGCTGGGGTTGCTGGATTTGGCAAAACGCCAGATGCCCCACTGAACATGAACTTCCTTTCGGCCCCTAGACTGGCAGAGCTGGGGCCTGTCCGTCACACCTGTAGGAAATGCAGCACAGGCACGCGACACCCGAGAACAAGTCCATGTTTATCCAAGATATCAATCTACCTGGGCATCCTGTATCCAACCTGGGGCCCTATCCGCCTGGAGATACCAGGTGCACGAGAACGAAAGCCCAGCCTGGGACGAAGTGTCCTGACACCTGAGGCCTCCTCCGGCTCTCTGCAGGGCTGCAACAGCTCATCTGCAAAATGGGGACAAGAGGGCAGAAGCAACACAGCTGACATTCAGTTAGGTACTGAAGACTGCCAACAGCATCCCCGCTGTCCTAAGGACACAGGGTGGGCACTACCGACATGCCCAGCCTTGGTTCCTTACAGGGGGAGGAGGATGTTGGCTCATTTCAACTTAAAAACCCTGACGATGGTTTTGGGCGCCTGCCTTCATCCATCACAAAGAACGTGCTCGAGGAGTCACGACTTGTCTTACCAAAAGCCCCCTCGCTACAGAAAGAGAAGGGTAAATCCACAGCCAGAGAAAAGGACCGTGTCCTGCAGCCCATGGCCAAGCCTAATGAGCTTGGCACCATCTTCCCCTTGGAATTACCAAGGCCACTCTGCTCCCATCACACAGGAATTAGAGGCTGGTGACATGCTGATACCCGGCCCTTACCATCAGGATTATAACCTGTATGATTAGAATGTGTAAGAGCAGATTTTATCGGGATAATAAAAATAAAAATGATCAAAATGGAGTTGGAACCCAGCCAAAGAGGGAGCAATGGAGGGAAAGGGTTTGAGGCTTTTTGATTTTTGAAGAAGCCCCACCCCCGCCACCGTGGAGGATGGGCCGACCTCCTCCCTGCCCCCACACCGCCCCCCCCCGCCCCCACTGCCAGTGCCTGAGCCATCTGTCCCTGCCAGCTCCCTGCCTGGTTAGCTTGATTCCAGAAATGTGGCTGTCTAGAGTCTAACCAGGCACACTGGGAGCCTTCAGGAGGAGCCCTGCTCTGGGCAGGAGGAAGGGCAGGGAGGGTCCGCACCCAGGAGTTGGCCAAGGATGCACGGGTGGGAAGGGAGGTCCATGGAGGGTTTCCTTGAAGTGCTGCCTGATGCCACGAGCTCCAGGGGAGGCACAGAACCAAAGGGTCACGGATTCACGCCTCGTCCCCAAGCCTTCTCCCCAAGCATACTGTGGGGCCTTGAAGTCCTCAGCTCGCCCAGGAGCGCCACGCTTGCTGTACACGGGGCTAGCCATAGAACTGTCGATTCACAGGGCGGTGTGGGGAGGGCTCATGGCTCAGCGGCTCAGATCTGCTCATTTGACCTCCAGCAGCTGGGACCCTGGAGCTGCACCAGAGCCATCAGCCCCAGGCATGTCTCTCCCCCAGATCACCCCTAAACATGCCAGTCGCCTCCATCCTTGTCCTCCTGCTAGGCCCACATCCCTGGCTCCCCAGGCAAAGATGGACTCTGTGGGTCCTTCCACCAGCTCTGGATTCAGAGCTGTTCCCAAGGGTCCATGCAGGGCAAGGGCCTGAATACCTATGTTCTTCAAGTTTCTGGGCAAGTCTTATGCCCAAAACTCTAGGGAAGGCAGGGAAAAGGAGCCTCAGGACCCACCCTACCCCTTCCACCAGATGGGTCAGGCTGTGGGGGAAGCTGCCCCTCGAGGCCACGGGCACGTGTTGGGGAGTGGGGGTAACCGGGGCAGCAGGTGCTTTCCGGGGGCACCTACCCAGCCTGCCAGAGGTGGACACCCAGTGTGGAGGGTTTGGAGGCCTCAGGGGAGGAACAGATGGCACCCAAACTTGAACCCTTCTCTGCAGTGTCACACCCCCCCCCCCAACACACACACACTCGTGCCACTCACATGGTGCCTTCTGACCAGATTTGGGGTTTTTTACATGAAATAATCAGATCATGGGAGGTGTTAACTGGATTAAGCAGACGGCTTCTAAGGGATGGACACTGGCTATGAGTGGCTAGTCAATAAGCCAGCACAGGGGCCTGGGCTTGCGATGAGGGTGGCTTCCAACCCCTACCCTCCTAGAGCAGAACAGGGTGACAGGGTGCTCGGGCGGGGGGCATGTAGGCCCTGGGTCCTCAGCCTCTTCTTAACTTGTCCCCATCCCTCAGTGTCTTTCCTTCTTGGAGCACGGACCAAGTGGCCAGCTCTGTGTTAGACACCTTGCATTTTAACTGTGAACCTCATAGAAAACTTACGAGGTCAATTTCAGCATCTCCACTGATCAGAAGGAAAAATGGAGGTTTAGAGGTTTAGAGAATTGCCCTGCGACTCATGGTTAAGAAGTTAGTTTGGGATTCCAATCCAGCTCTGTCTCATATTATTTCCATCTCAGAAACTGTCCCCCCTGGAAACCTGGTCTTGGCCAATTCCCCCAACTTCTGGGTCCTGCTGTGGACTGTCCCCAATTGCCAGCCTCTGAGGCTAAATGTTGGGTGGGGGAGGCAGTGTTGGTGCAGATCTGTGGGCTTCAGTAAAATCTTAAACCCAGCTGATCCCCACCCACAGCGGGCTGGGGTGCTGCCTTCCTCGTGGGGCACCTGAGGCTTGGGTTACGTGCCCTTTGCCTGTCCTAGGCCAGCTACTTCTCGGCAGCCATGCACACGCACACACCCACGCACTCCCATGCAGACATATACACGCACACACGTGCACACACACACACACCGGCATACACCCAACAGGCCCACTCCTCCTTCCCATTTGATTCCCAACCCCCAGCACTCTCCAGCATCTTACACAGATGAACTGTGCCTAGCTCTTCTGTCGGTAATCTCCCTGGCCAGCATGTAGTGGCCACGAGAACCCGGTTATTTGCCCGTTTCAGTTTTCCCTATGACTGCAACCTCAACTCCTAGAACAGTGCCTGGAATCTAGCAGATGTTCAATTAGCATTTGTGGAATGAATGAGAATGCAGCCATGCTGGTGAGAATGGCAGGTGTCAAGGGCCTGGGGCAGCAGGTTAACGCTGTCAGCTGCGTGATTCTCTCACCCTCGGCTCCTGACTGAGGGTGGGCCCTGTGGACATCGGGGCAGTCTTGGGGCCATCACGAGCTCCCAGGAGCGTAAGCTGTGGGACAGGCTAGAAGGAGGGGACCCCCCCGGGACTGACGTGGCCCCTGCTGTTGCCAGACAGCCCAGGGGTACCAGCAGTCACGTCAGCAGCTGCATGTGTAGCTCTCAGCTCTGCGTGTGACTGGGTCCCTGGCTGCTGCTGGCTACAAGGACATTGCCAGGGTAGCCTATGAGGGATGTCAGCGAAACGGTCAGTGTCGCAAGCCGTTTCTTAATGAGACATGGAGTCAAGGGACCAGCCCCAGATGGCCCCAGCCGCTCACCACAGCCCCGGGGACGGGCAGGAAGCTGGGGCGCAGCATCAGTGAGGGTCTGACAGCCCCCAGCTCTCCCAAAGGTCCTGCAAGGGCTCTTCTGCCCCACAATGCACGGATGCAGCCATGAGCGAGGAGCTGGGGGAGCTGTGGACAGGTCCTATCCTGTCCGGCTCCGTGTAGGACAGCCACCAAGCAGCCCAGGGGCGTGAGGGACACGACACAGCCCAGGTGCAGGAAGCCCTTGGCACATGGTATTGAAGAAGTCACAGGCCCTGGCCTTGAGGGAGACAGAGGGAATCCACCGAGTTTAAGGCCCTCCCAGCTTCATGTTCCAGGCAGGCCTCCCACCAGCCCCAGCCTGTCCCAGCACACCTGGCCTGCTCTGGGCACAGAAGCCCAGGCCAGGCGGCCTGGCCAGAGGCAGTGAGAGGTTTGCCAGACAGGTCTTTGCAGCGGAACCACGGACAACATGGAGCACCAGGAGGGGCAGAGCCGGGGCCCACGGTGTGGGTGTACAGGCCAAGAGGGGGTCTCCATGCGGGAAGGTATCCTCGCATGGGTTTAGTACATCTGGTTTCATCCCCTCTGACTCCAGCAAGCTGGGTGACCTGGAGAACTGGCATGGCATGAAAGCCCAGGGGACGTCCACACCTGATCTGGAGACCTTGGGCAACCCCTGTGAGCCTCAGTTTACTTATCTATGAAATGGGTGGGTAGCAACACAGAGCGAGGTCACGTGTATGCAGGCACCTATCCTGAGGCACTACCTCTGTTTACATGTGTACGCAGTTCTGTACGAGTGCACTTCCCTGTCCTCCCTGTCCTGCGTCCTGGACGCTGTGGGGAGGGCTCCGACCGATGATGAAACTGGTTCTCTCAGTGCAGTGTCTTGGGGGCTCGGGGTCAACTCCCTTCCTGGCATTCCCCAGCAGTCAGTGAGGCCACAGCTGCCCCTGCTGTCCCCAACGCTACAGGGAGATGAGAAACAGGGCCAGGCTGGTGACAGCCTCCACAGACCGTCCTGCCACCACTCGGATCTGGGACCTCTTTAGCCCTAAGCCTTCCTCCAGAGGCTGTGAAGACAGAGTCTCATCACACCTCGTGGCCCCTGATCAGAGGAAGCAGAGACACGGGCTGACTTCATCATCAGAGGCTGGCCACTTGCCTCCCTCCACTCCTGGCCCAGGAGAGCACGGGCAGGGCCCTGATCACTTTCTTCCTGGGCCCTTGGTGGACAGTGGGGATCCCAGGGACCACAGAGGGTGAGAACCTGATGCAGTAAGACTTCTGGACTTGGGACACGGGACACCCGTGTTCGAGTCTCGGCCCTACCATCCACAACTGTCAGGCTGTGGGCAGTTATTTAACTTCCGTGATGTCAGTTTTGTCAACCAGGGGACCATCAGGCTTCACTTACAGGACTTTCTGGGATTACGGAGGGAGCTGGCCGACACACAGCACACAGAAGGCACAGATTCCTGGAACTACAGACTCACCGGCCATGCCTCCCCTCCAGCGTCCACCCCCTTGCAGTCTCCCTGGGACACAATCCTCAGAGGTCTGTTTTCCTAAAACTGCTCACCTGTGCTTTCTGCTTATTATCTCTCTTAGTTTTTCTCATATCCCTACAAAGCTCAGTATTCTCCACCAGGCCTCACCTACGAGAACACGGAGGCCCCTCACTCCTCTGAGATCATGTGGCCAGGTGGCAGCCGAGAGGAGCGTGTCCCTGGGGGGGAGGGCACCAGCAGGGGCCCCTGCCCCAGTCCCAATCCCGTCACTGTAGGGGAGCCACCCAAGCCCCTGCAGAGGGCAAGGGTCTTGTCTCAGCTGGGTGTGCGGAGGTGGGGAGCCTCAAAATCGAACCCCTGGCCCTCCCGGGGCAGCGGCTCAGGGGCAGCTCAGGGACTTTCTGACCGCCAGCTGGCGAGGCAGCCCCATGCATCAGCCAGTTTTAATTGTTTGTTCCCGGCCTTGTTTACGACTCAATAAAATCCATAACACAGATAGTGCCTGCCCTCCCTGCCCGCAGCCCCCAACCCAGCTCGCAGTCCCTGGAGACACAGCTCCGCTCTTTATAGAAACCACTGCTAAACCGGACCGGCTTTAAAGCCGTCACTGTCAGTAAATGACCCGCACGGATAAGGAGCCGCAAGTGAAGGGTGAAGCTCTGGGTATGTAACATGCATTACCGGCCTCTGCTTTGATCAGGGGCTCAAATGGCCCCCCAGGGAGCAGCTGACTCCTCCAAGGACAGCCCCACAGCCTACCTGGGTGCCCCCCCCCTCCGAGGGCCGGGAGGGGCCCATGAGGGGTGGTGAGTAGAGCCGGGTCCTGGCCCGGACCTGCCTCGGATTCAGAGCTGTAAGACCCGGGCGGCCATCAAGCTCCATTCTACAGAGTAAAGGAAGGGGACCCAGCACCCACGGCTTCTGTGTCTTTGATTGTTTGAAGGGGTGGCCTCCTGCTTCAGATGAAATTTTCCAAGATCCCCCATAGACAAGACAGTTAAGAACAGACTTTTCTGGATACGGAGCAAGTAGGAATGGCAGACTCTTCCCTTTGGATGAATTACCCTTTTCCTGACTTTCTGACTGAAGCCTAGGAGCTTCTGGAAGGCTCCAAGTGGGCCTTTTGCTTTGTGGTGTCCTGCGCGATGAGCTTGGCTCAGTGGTGTGTCCCTAGCTGTGCTTAATACGTGCGAGCCTCGAACGTAGGTGGGAAGAGAGGAGGGACGGAGGGAGGGAGGGAGGGAGGGAGGACGGGGGAGGGAACACACAGCTCAAAACTCTTCCCCCACCCCGAGCCAGCCTCCACCTCACGGGACCCAGCTCCTCCACTTCCCCGGGGATCGCAGCCAGCTCCGGGATGCGGCAAGCTAAACCAGGGGTCTCCCAACATGGGGGCCCTGGGCCCCCGAGCCCCTATGGGGTGGGGGGGTTTCCAGCGCACGTGCACCCCAGACCCTGTCTGCTGGCAGAATCGACACACCTCACACCCCTCCAGCCATTCGTCAAAAGTGCGTGGCTGCTGTTGTGATTCATTAGGTAAAAACCCATTTACAAGTGATACGGAATTCACAGCAGCCCTGTCGTGTGCTTCCTCCAAGAGGGGCTGCTAAATAAAGAGGCACTGACAAGCAGCGTGCCCGGACCTTCTCTGGGAGCGGGTCTCCGTGCCGACAAAGGAGAGCCACGGTCGCACAAGGCCTGACCCCCCCCTTTGCCATCCATGCCCTCACCTCATCGTCCATCCCATCCAGGACTGCAAGGATGGCAGCTGTAGGCTGGGCCAGAGGCCACATCTGGAATCCATCCTCTTCATTAAATTAGTGGCTGTTTCCCAAGCTCTGGCTCCCTTGATCCCCCAAAGCCCTGTTCGTGCTGTTAACAAGGACAGTAATTTGTTCATTAAAACCGGGCTGCCTTCCCAACAGGCTGCTGCCTGCCCTCTGGGAGGGAGGAGGGGAGGCAGAGTGGCCTCTGTCCCGGGGTCCCACAAAGGGCCTCTCCAGGGCAGAGAGCCCCACCCGCTCTGGCCACTTGGCCCGACTCCCCAAGCGACTCCAAGGATGCCTGGGAACAGTTTGGGGACAGGCCATAAGGTGGCTCCTGCCAGCTCCTCTCCCGCTCTGTGACAAGGCTTTGCGGCCGTCCAGTCAATGTGGACAACTTGATCTGGCGCGGAGACCCTGTGCAAACCACAGTCCTCCAAGAGGCATTTATTGTCGTGAAAACAAACAGCCCCCCCCCCCACACACACACATGGGCCTCCCCAGGGTATCCTTCACCTGTCCTTGGGAGCAGCTCAGAGCCACGCATCCAGGACCACTCAGGCCTATGCATTCCTATCTCTGTCCAAGCCAGGCCGGCGCCACCAAGGGACAAGATAAGAGTCAGGGTCTTGTGCATGGTGACCCGCCAGAGAGAGGTCTCCAGGCCTTCAGACCCTTGTCCCTTTAGTAACGACCTGAGTTTAACCACATCGACCCCTGGAGGTGCTGTACTAAACAAGTGTCCCCAGAATTCTTGTTCGCCCAGAAGCTCAGAACGGGACCTTATTTGGAAACGGGGTTGTGGCATTTGTAATCAAGTTGACATGAGATCCTCCTGGATGAGATGGGGCTTTGGAAGGTGTCCTTCTAAGAAGAGGGAAATCTGGGCACAGAGACACAGAGATGCAGGGAAGGAGGCCATGTGGCCATGCAGGCAGAGACGGGAAGGCAGGCATCTCCAAGCCAAGAATGTGGAGGGCTGGCGGGGGACATATTCTCCCTCAGGGCCTCCAGAAGGAACCAAGCCTGCCTACACGGTCACTGTGGACTTCTGGCCACCCAGTCTGTGGTACTCTGTTGTGGCTGCTAGAGGAAACCCGTACAGGTAGGTCGCGGGACGGGCAGTGGGCTGGTTAGTTTTCTATGTCAACCTGACCACGCTAAGGGATGCCCAGACAGCGGGTGAGGTATGATCTTTGGGTGTGTCCATGAGGGCCTTCCTGGAAGATATCAGGATGTGAACTGGTGAACGGAGTAAGGCAGACGGCCCTTACTGATCGGGTGTGCACCAACCCAGCTATGCAGGGCCCCAGCAGCACAAAAGGGTGGGGGAAGGGTGAATTTGTTCTGTTGAGCTGGGAGATCCATCTTCTCCCATTCTTGGACATCAATGCTCTTAGTTCTCAGGCCTTTGGACTTGGACTAGGAACTCCTAGTTGGCTCCCCTGGTCCTCAGGCCTTCAGCTTCAGACTAGAAGCACACCGCTGGCTTTCCCGCACCTGGAGTTCACAGACAACAGACTGTGGGACTCCTCAGCTTCCATCATCACGCGAGCCAATTCGTCTCCATAAATACACATCTCTGTATAGCCTTCCAGTTCTGTCTCCCTGGAGAATCCTGATTAATAACAGGTGGGGTTGGGAAACTGAGGCCCAGAAGTTGGAGTGTCTACCCTGAGGTCACAAGAACAAGGCAGCAACAGCATAGAGCCTGCAGTTTAAAGCCTACCCCCCCAACCCCCCAAGAATCCTTCTACGTGTCCTGGAGATGGAGAAGGAACAAGGAGCACAGGCCCCACATTCCAGCCACGCTGTTAGGAAGGCTGCCAGGGCTGGAGGGCCAAGCACGGGAAGAGTGGAGACCATTTCCCCCCACTGTATCCCCAGCCTCGAGTCCAGCTTCTGGAAGAGGGCCGCCACCAAAGTTTCTCAACTCTGAGTGAGGCTCACGGATTCCGTAGCATGCCACATGACGCTTGTCGCCTAGTAGGCACCAGTGAGTGAATACAGGGAAGAAAAAGGGCTAAGATCTTCTTAATGGCATTCCTTTGCAGACTCCTCCTTTTGGATACCAAATGGAAATGAAGCTGGATGATTTTCTTCCTATTCTCGTCTCTGAAATCCCAGGGACCCACAGAAGTTGTTTTGTGTTGGGGTCTAGGCAGAGCCCTTGACCAGGGATGTTGATGTGACATCTCCTTGCCAACTGGCACCAGATCACTCTTTAAGGTGGGGGCTGCCCTGTGCACTGTAGGGCAGTCAGCAGCGTCCCTGACCTCCACCCTAAATGCCAACCTAGGACAACCAAAAATGTTTGTGGATATTGTCCTGTGTCCCTGGGGGGGAGTCACCCTCTGATGAGACCACTTTGTGTTGGTCCCAGCGGGTGCAGACTCGGAGGCCTCCCCATCTGTGCAGAGCGAGGGGTTGGCCGAACAGCAGACACGCATCCTAGAAGAGGGGAGACCCTTGCTGCTGGGTGATCTAGGGACTTGCCTTGCAAAGGAGAAGCTTCCTGTCCAAGGGCCTATCCAGGCAGAGGCTGGGCCACCCCCGGCTAGAGAGAGAATTCCTGCTCTGGAAAGGGGGCGTTCACTCTTCCCCCTGAAGATGCTGAAATGCTCTAAGCAGCTACCCCGCTGATGAGACTGTGGAATGACTCTTTTTCCTCTGAAATGCAGCCCCCGCTGGGCCCCAAGACGGCCAGGTCAGCATGTGGGGCCATCTGTGATGTCACACCAGGCAGAACGGCCTTCCCAGAGTATCCAGGAGCTGGGACCCCTGGTACCCTTCCCGCCCCCCAGCTCTGAACATAAGAACCATTTGGCTGCACGGCCCTGTGCTACCTCCTTTCCAAACACTATCTTATTATCTTCACTCCCTAGAACGGCCCTATTAGAATAGTATTAGTAGCACACTTAAAAGAAGAGGAAATCCAGGCTCAGAGAAGTAAAAAACACTGCCAGAGGCCCCACAGCCTATGAGTGGCAGAGCCAGGATTCCTAGGCTCTGTCTGGCTTCTGTGACACAGGCCCCAGCACACCCAAGACCCTTGGATGATGTCCCCCACCTGGGCCACCTCCTGGCATGGTCACAACCAGCCTCATTTCAACAGGCGCCCTGGGAAAGAGACGTCAAAGAGAGGAGGATGGGGACCAGGAGGGAGGCCCAGAATGGCTGTCTCAGAGTCCAGGGCCAAATGGGCAGCGGGTCCCCCCGGAGACTGCCACACGTAGGGAGTGCCCGCCCTGGCCGGCTCCTGGCCACGGGCGCCAACACGTCAGCCTCCTTGGCCGTGGCAGTGTTTATTTCCAGGGCGAGGCAGGGAGCGGTTTCCAGGTGGGGGTCCGTGGAAAGATCGTGCTCACACACACTCCTTCTCAAGCTGCCCTCGGCTGTTCCTCAGGAACAGAGCCCCATTCAGCGTGTCCAGTGAACCCGCCTGTGTGGCTGACGGCCCGCATTCCGGGAAGGGTGGAAAAGTCAATTCCGAGACGCACGCCTGCTCCTGTGGGAGCCAGCCGCCCTCCACCTTTGCCACATCCTTTCCCGCCTCCCCAGGAGGACAAGAGCGCCAGAAAGGGACCTGGTTGGCTCCGGGGGCAGTCACATGGTGTCATGATAATGACACAGCATGCAAGCGGAGGCTCTGGGATCCCTCCTGATGCCTCGTTCTTCTAGTTCTGCTGAGCCGGAGCCCGAAGGCCGGGCCGGCCAACTGCCTGGTGCGCAAGTCTGGCAGAATGGGCAGGTCGGGATGAGCGGCTCCAAAAGAAAGCCCGGGGGACTGGTCCAAGTCACTGGGCGACAGGTGAGACAGCAGGCACCCGGGTTAGAGATCCTGGGGCTCAGTTTAACGGTGGTGCTAAGAAAAAGGCCAAGGAGACACTCACAAAGAGACGTTCAGGTGGTCTGAGGCTCATCACAGACACCTTGCCAGGAGCGGTGGGTCCAGCAAAGGCCACCGAAGCCATAGGTGGAGGGTGAGGGGCAGAACGATGGGAAACACCCACATTTAGGGTCCCGCCACAGGAAGAGGAGGCCCTCAAATGGGCCTGGGAAGGGAAGTTCGAGAGGCAGAAGGAGCCCTCCAACCCCAGAGATCCGTGATGTTCTAGAAACCAAGAAGGAAGAGGTCCCCTTTGGGCAAGGTCAACTACAGGCAAGGGGGCACGTCTGTAAAAGGGTCCACTGGACTGGACTGAGTGACATGGGAAGCACAGGCAATCTTGCCTAGAAGTTCCAACGGGGTGGGGCAGGGGTGACGGTGGGTGGGCGGTGAGGGAGGCTGGCAGGTGGAGAGGGCTTGGCATGAAGGAAAGACAGAGAGAAAGGGCTAAAGCACTCAGGAGAAATTGCTAAGATGAGAGCGACTCCCAGCAGGTGTGCCCTGCTGGGGGGGACCCAGCTGAGAGAGGGAAAGGATGAAGGTAAAGACAGGGGGCACCTGCACAGGTGAGGGGGGGTGGGATCCAGGCTCGGGGGCAGGGCCTGGGCGGGACCCCAGGAAAGGGGAGTAGAAGAGGTTTGCTGGGAGTCAAACAGATTCTCTTTTCTTGGGGAAGGAAGGTGGGGCTGTGAGCTAAGGGGTGGAGGAGAGGCAGAGGGAGTAAGACTGACTCCTGACCCTGTCCCAGATTTCCCTTCTCTCCCTTCCTGCATCAGCCCAGCATCACCTCCCCCGGGAAGGCTTCCCAGCTACCCAGTCCTGGGTGGGTTTCCTGTGACTCCCCTAAGTTCCGGTAATGCCCCGCCCACAGGCATCACAACCCGGTTCTGTTTGGGCGCCTGGGCACCTTGCTAACACACGGCATATGCTGACAGGTCACAGTCACATCACCAGCCCGCCGTGGCACGTGACCGGTGCTCAGAATGCTTGCTGAGTGACCTACAGACCACAGCCTCTTCTCTCCACCTAGAGACTCAGACGCCCAGGATTCACCAAGTCTGAGAAAGCTGACACCCCCTTTCCTTGCCAACCCAGCGAGACCACAGAAAATTGTGGAGTTTGCTTTTTTTAGTTCCTGTGTTTTAAGGAAAACAAGGGGAAAAAAAAAACCCCTACTCACACCAAACAAACAAAACAAGGCAGCCCTGGTGAAACGCTGATGAGGTCTAATTAGCAGAGACGGGGCTGTGTTGGTTTTCCTTTGCAAACATCCTATTTATTTGTGGGGCGCTGGAAGGGGGGGCACGTCATGCTTGTTTCTTATTATTACTTTGCTTTACGCCTCGACTATCACGGACGCACTCGTGATGAAAGACTGTGGCTCTCAGAGGCAGCAGCGGGAGCCCAGGAAGCCGGCGTAGGCAGCCCCCTGGGGAAGTGAGACGTGGCAGGGGACGTGGCAGGGGGCGAAGGGTGGCCCGCTGAGCCCCTCTTCTGAGGCAGAGCCTGGGGGGGGGGGCAGGGAGCGGAGAGAGTCTCTGGGTGGGGGGAGGGGGCCTGAAGATGAATGTCAAGGTTTCTACCTGCTGCAAGGCCCCCGTCCACACATCACCTCCAGCTCTTACACCGACTGCGAAGGCGGGGATGACTGTTCCCATTGTGAAGACGAGGCTCCATGGGGTACGGTAAATTGATCCACGTGATGTGGCTAGCGAACGGTCAAATGAGGTTTCTAACCCTGGCTTGGCTCACTCCAGAGCCCATTTCCTTTTGGAAAGCCACTAGCTACTCCCCATGGAGAATCCAGATTTTCGGTCCAGAGAACAGGGAGAGAGAAGGGATAGCAAAGAAGGAGGCAACAGAGTCTGTCGGTAAAGAACACGAGTACTCTTTGCTCGTTATGAGAGCACCGAGGCTGAGAGTCCAAGGAGCCAGTGAAGACTAAGTTAAGGGGAAGGTTCTCAAGGTCAAGTCCAACAGAGTGGCATCAGGACAAAGACGGCGTTAAGGACGTCCTGATGGGAAGCACCGGGCAGGCTCAACCGCCAATGTTTTTGAAGGTGTCCAGTATTCAGGGCTCCGAGCTAGAGGAGGAGGAGGACGGTCCCCGATTCCCTTGCTCGTTCAACACTCTGCCCTGAGTGGCCTCTCGTCCCACTTTCTCTGGGAGAGAAGATCCAGCTCCAAGAGCCACAACTAATCCAAGTGCCAAATAAGGGATGAGGACAAGGAGTAGTCAAGAGTGCTTCGGAAAATCCTCCAGATCTCCAGGAAGGGGAGAAAGAGCTGTCCTCCCCACCAGGGCAGTCCTGACATGAACAGACCCAAGCAGGAAGGGAGGGCTGCGGGCGAGCCCAGCGGAGGCGCTAAGGACTCCTCTGCCCCTTGTCAGCGTGGGGTTTTCCTCGGACACCAGCTGGATACTCCTGCGGTTCAGCTCAATCTGGACACTGTCTCCCTGGAGACGGCACCAGAGCCCACAGGTTAAGGACTCAGTCCTATTAGACTGTCCCCTGTCCCCTCTCTCAGATGTCAATCCCGAGTCCAAGTAGTCCCCTGTGCTGTGACTGGTGGTTCTAACAACCCCCACCTTGGGTTACATTCCTTTGCTGGAGCACCTTACAGAGTTCAGAGAAACATTTTAGTTACGAGATGACTAGGAGGCAGGGTCCTCTTCAAGCGCCCACTCTCCCCAAATATCCACGTGTTTCAACAACCCGGAAGCCCTCAGAACCTCGTCCTTTGTCCTTCTGGGCTTTTATGGAGGCCTCATGACAGGACAACTGATTAAATCATTGGGCTCTTGGTGGCAGATTCAGCCTCTGACCCCTCTCCTCTTCCCTGAAGGTCAAGGGCGGGACTGAAAATTCCAACCTTCCAATCACAAGGCCCACTCCCCTGGCACCAGCCCCATCCTTAGGTGTGGTGCGAACCTCATGTCATCAACAGAGCAGAAGACACCTGTGTTGCTCTCATCACCTCAGAAATTCCAAGGCTTCTAGGAGCCCTGTGCCAGAAACAAAGATGAAGACCAAATATATATTTATTATAAACCTCCGTGTCTGGGAAGTCTGGGTGGCTCAGTCACTTAAGCATCTGCCTTTGGCTCGGGTAGTGATCCCGGGGTCCTGGGATCGAGCCCCGCATGGGGCTCCCTGCTTGACGGGGAGCCTGCTTCTCCCTCTCCCTCCGCCTGCTGCTTCCCCAGCTTGTGCTCTCTCTCTCTCTCTCTGTGAAATGAATAAATAAAATCTTTTAATAAATAAATGAATAAATAAATCCCAGCGTCACAGGTGCCCACTGAATGCTGTTAACTAACTTACTAACCAACTGCTAACTATCTTAATCACTCCCTGGCCTGAAAGGAGAGGGTCACACTCATTCCTTTATTTGTTCAATAGATACGCATTTGTCCCGCGCCTACCACGGAACGTGGGCAGGTTTGGGATTCACACAGAGACCCTGAGAAAAAACCCCTGCCCTCCAGGGGCACCCTGGGGACAGGGACCAGAGTAAACAATACACACCCACTACACTTGCAAGTGATCAAATATGAACTACACTTGCAAGGGGATATGTGATGTGAAACAAGACAGGAATCAAGCAGCCAGTGAGGAGTCTGGGGGTGTGACAGCAGGGGCTGGGGACAGGTGAGAGCTAGGCCAGAGCTTGTCGGGAAGGTGACACTTGAGTGAGCACACAGGCTAGGACCAAATAGCGTTGGGGGTGGGGGGACCATTCAGGGAAGCCAGACCAGCTGGCCCAAAGGTAATCCTGTGAGGCACACACAACAGGAGGGAGGCCACTGGGCGGACGCTGGGGGGCTCGAGCAACAACAGCACCCCAGATCTCAGAGCGAGAGAGAGCACGAGCAGGGGGAGCAGCAGGCAGAGGGAGAGGGGGAAGCAGGCTCCCCGCTGAGCAGGGAGCCCAACGTGGGGCTCGATCCCAGGAACCTGAGATTTGTTCTTGGGTTTTTTTTTAAATGCCATCTGACTTTGGGACAGTTTTAGACTACGGAGCAGTCTCATCATTAGAACAGAGTGTCCCCATGTCTCCTATTCCTGGTGAGACCCAGCGTCTCCTATTCCTGGTATCTTACACGCTACGGCATGTTTGTGACAGCTAAGAAGCCAGCCTGGTATGTTACCATTAATGTCACTCCTGTGTGTGCAGATTTCACTTGTTTTCCTCCAATGTCCCTTTCCTGTTCCAGGATCCCATCCAGGATTCAGCTGTCATGTCTCCTCAGGCCACTCTAGCCCTGACAGTGTAAAGACATTCCTTCTTCCCGATGACCTTGACAGTGCCGAGGAGCACTGGTCAGGTGATTTCATGGAGTGTTCGCCAAATGTGGGTTGGTCTGATGTTTTTCTCATGGTTAGGCTGTGGTTACGGGTTTGGGGGAGGAAGACCACGAGGTAAAGTGCCATTATCAACACATCACATCAAGAGGACGTGTTATCAATATGACTTATCCCTGATGACGTTGACCTTGATCGCCTTGCCCAGGCAGGGCGGTGTGGGGGGCAGGTACCAGCTTTCTCCAAGGCAAAGTTACTTTTAAAACTCCCAAGAGGGATCACTTTCATTTTGCAAGGATCACTGTGGCTACTATTTGGGACTGGAGCTGAGCCCAGGGCACAGAGGACAGTGGCCTGAACCAGTGCAGGATCAGAGAGCGTGGTGAGAAGCAGCTGGGTTCTACATCCATGAATAAGATACAGTCCAATAATTAGATTATTCTATTGGATTAGATATGGGTGTAAGGGGTTTGTTTCTTAAGGTGGGAAAAATCCTGCTTCTCTGCTAATGGGGATGCCCTTAGAGGTGAGGGGCCCTTACATCTCTATGTGCTAGAGGCACTCCAGATGCCAAAGGGGCCAAAGCCACGGACATCCCCCCAGAAATCCAAGAGCCTCAGAGGGCACAGCAGACGCAGCCCCTACTGGTGGGGCATGTGTCCCATTCCAGCCATCAACCGGCAGCTGTCAGGAGCTCCAAGGGGCTCCAAAGGCTGAGGGCAGGGTTGGGGCCGGTGTGACATGAGGGACACAACTCGGCGAGGCAGCTACACTAGAAACAACTGTCACGGGCACAAGGAGAAGGGGGTTCCTGTATATCCCTGGATACCCTCTCTGCCCCGAGATGCAGTAAGACACCCCATCTCCCTCATCCAAGTCCTGGCAAGGGCACTGGGTCTCTGGTGGGGAACAGTAAGCTTGGCATGCTTTGGACCCACTGCCACCCAGGGATCTCCAGACAGGGGCTTGAACCGCCCCTCCTCCCAAAATCACAGGCTTCAGCAGCTCTTCAAAGTTGTCCACATCCTCTGGAGAGAAAGCGAGGCCCAGCCAGGAACCTGGGGCACCCCGAAATGCACCCCATCCCCCTGCTCCAGGCCCAGAAGCTGCTTGTTCCATCCTAGCCACTGCAGAAAGGGGAAAAGTCATCACCGGCTCTTCCACTGCCAGCCCGAATTTTGTCCCATCACATATCCTAAGTGGCTGCAAATCCCAGGGACAGTGTGATTCTCAGTATCTGGGTCACTCTCTGGGTCTCTGTGACTCCCAGGGCTGCTTTGGTGCAATTAGGACGCTGACAGCCAGGAGAGTGGTTGGCATTGCTAATTTTCCCCAGAGCAGCTGGGAGGGAAGCAGGCGTGTATATGCACGTGTGTGTTTATGAACAAATATGTGTGTGTGCGCGTGCAGCCAGTATGTGCTGACAAGTGTGTGTGATGTGTTTCTGTGTGTGAACATCTGTGTAAACAGCACGTGTGTGTGTGTGCTATGTGTGTCCAGGAAGGACTAGGAGGGTGTGTGTGTATTTGAGGTTGGAGGGGGGCAGGGCTGGAGCGGGGAGATCAATAGGGCATGGAAGGGAGATGCAGGCCCCCCGACTTCTCAGATGATCATGAGGATCTGTCAGAATCGATGGGTCTCAATTCTGTGTTTTCTGCACAGAGAGAACTTATATTTTACCAGAAATCCCAGTAATTGTGCTCGAATGAACATGGGGGTCCTGCTGGCTTCAAGGAGCTCGCCCAAGGTCCTGTGGCCCAAGGTCATGGGTTGGAGGCAGATGGGCAGGACTGGGGTTGAACTTCAGGCTCACTCCCAGCCCCTTCCGTCCGGACTCAGTGCCGGAGAAGGTGGATACAGATCCTCTCTCTCTCTCTCTCTCTCTCTCCCCCCCCACACTGCGGAAGGGCAAAGACCCCCTCACCTGGGTTCAGGCTTCTGGGCTCTGTCCCTCCCTTTCCTGGCACTGAGGCTATGACCCCGGCTGCCCCCAAACCTCCCTCTGGGCAGGACCACCGCCTTCGGAAGGTCTAGCCCATGTTGGCACCCGATACTCTGGAGACAGACCATGATGAAGGTACAGTTCTCTCTCTGGCCTGGTCAGGGCCTGCTCTGACCACCACGGGCACGCCCCAGAGCCATCCAGACAAAGCTCCGCACAGCCAGGATGCAGCACAGAAAGAGCTGGGGCCAGCACCTGCACCCCTCCCCGCTGAACACCAGACTCCCTGGGACAGGTGCCCTCGAGGGGGTCAACACCAGTCCCTCCAAGGCCACTGCTCACGTGGTCAGTGGAACAAGCATGGGGTTACTGAGGCCTGAGCCTGAGATCTGGCCCTGCTGTGTGCTAAGCTTGTGTGAAGAGCCAAAGCTCTTTGAGCCTCAGTTTCCCCATCTATAAAGCGACGGTCCCCATACGACCCCTCAATGGGCTGTTTGCTGCTTCCCCTGAGGTGCAGGACGGGAAACACTCCTTCTGTATGTTGTCAGAGCTCAGAAAAGGGGTCTCCTGTCCCCACTCCAGCTCATGGGACCCAGCATTCCACACCCCTCTCGCTGGGACCAAGTCCCTGCTTGCTTTGGGGCAGTCCTGCCAGCCTCTCCCCTGCTCCCACCAGCTATGGCCACGCAGAGGGAGCAGCCCCAGAGCCCTGGGTGAAGGTGACAAAGACATCCCCAGCCAGGACTGGGGTCCGCAGGACCCGATCTTCCGCCGCCCCTCTCAGGGGAAGCGGGGAGCAGGACCCCAACACATGCGGCCAGTCATGGAGAGTTTAAATACCGCACAACTTTCCCCTTCTCAGGAGGGATCCAGTGTTACCCAGCAGCCACCAGGGAAGTCTCCCCACAGTACAGCTGTGAATTAAACATGTAGCCTAATGAGTTGATTTTATTAGTTTGCAAACGCATTGAAGAGTCGTTATCAAAATAAACATCCATGCCTTTCACCCCGGCTGCAGGCTCTTCAAGCAGGGAAGATAAACCAAGTATCCACCAGCAGCACACGGCTGGGAGCTGGCCCAGGCGGGACCCCCACCTTCCAGCACGGAGGTCAAGCCCCTCTCTCCAGCCTGACTCCTGAGCCGGGGGTGCAGAGATGACACAAACTCACAGAAGCAGTGGACACGGGATGCTTATTACAGATCAGGCTCCGCTCCGTGTTCTCTGATCTCCCACTAACCCTAGGGGATAGGAAATATTTTTCTAGGCAAAAACCATTTTATAGACGAAAACACTGAGGCACAGAGAGGCCTAAGACTAGTTTTCCCCCCCAAAGATCTCCATAATCCTGTGGCTGGGCAGGGGGCAGGGAGATGCACAGGCTGACTTTTGGAGGAACCCACCCTCCCAGCCTGTCTCCCTGGAGACGCCAGTGAGTCTCCTGCTCACCTCCCCCTGCCCCTGGCCCCACAGCCCCCGGAGAGAGAAGGCTCGAGGCTGGAGGAATTAGCCGCCAAGCCAGCAGGACAGGGACCGTATTGTCACGCTCTGCAGCTCTGCAGTCGGTGCTCTTGTTGGAAAGGATGTTCTAATCCTATTTCATCCGCTTTCCACGGCTGTCAGCTGTCTGCAAGCATTTGGGAGGCAGGTTTGTGAAATCGGAGCCACTGTGTGGCCCCACCCCCACCCGCCAGCCCCTCCCCCACTGGCATGTGCTCCTCCATCCATCACGCTGTCCTGGACCCTTTTGTTGGCCAGCCAACCCCCATCCAATGGCATCTCGGGGCCTAGTCCCCCTGCCAGCTGCTCTACCTCTCCTTCTATTTTTGGGCCCACAGCAGGACAGGGATGGGATGCATCAACCAAGCCCCGCTGAGAGGAGGAGGAGGAGCAGGAGGAGGAGGGGGGCCCTGGAGGTGGGGGGGGGGGGACCTCGGATTCCCTAGGGAAGGAATTACCAAAGTTGCAGCCTCCTTCTGAAAGTGAGGGCAGAGCGGAGGACTCTCTTAGAAGCAAAAAGACGTGTACTTAACTTCATTTACTCTCCCTAGTGCAGCACGGAGACCCAGCTATTAAAACCAAACTGAAAGATAAACCATTGACCCCAGTCCCTTGGCACAGAAGATGCAGAAGAGAAAGCCCAGGGCTCCCAGAAAGGCCTCCAGGCCGGCCTCTGCCCCTCCCCACTATTCCCTCCCTCCCCTCCACCCTGCCTTGAAAAATTCAACTGCCTGTACTTTCCCAGGCCCAGAAGCCACGGCCACCCCAGCCTCCAGTCCTCTGCTCAGCCGGGCAGGCCCAGCTGCCTTCCCCCGTTGGTCTGGTTCCCACTCCACCTCATAACCCAGCACAGGTCTCGTGCCTCTGGAGAGCTTTCCGAGCCGACGATGGGCCTCGGGGTCCTGAAGGCCGCTCTGATGCATCTCTCTTACCACCCGAATGGAACGTCCTATGGGATTTAACTGGGCGTACCTAGTCCCCCCACCCCAGACTAGACTATGAATTGAGATCAGACGAGCTCAGGGCCCACAAGACCTACTGGAGCATCTTGGAAATGGGGTTCACAGAAGCTGGATGTCGGATGTTCAAATCTTGCCTGACATGGGATGAGCGCTGGATTAGGTACTGGCTACCTCTCCCATCACTAGGATTCTTGGTCTCATGGTGATTTCTCCAGCTCCTGGAACTGTGCCCGGCACACACTGAGAACGTACTTGATACACACTTAACTGTTGACCTAGTGGTGTGGGATTCTATTGAGAATCTTAGAAAGATAAAGCAGGAAGAAAGTCTTAAAAATCACTGATGTCACAGGGTCTGTTGTAAAGGACAAATCTGGGGCTGTAGAAGGAAAGTCACTTGTCCGAGGCCCCTGAGATGGTCTCTCTGGCAGAGCAGAGCTGAGGCCCGGAGCCTCAAGTCCCACCAGTGCCCGCTGCCTGGATGCCCTCCTCACCATATGCCAGAGTCCACGCAGACCAGATGCTCCTGCGGGGCAAAACCCTTCCAGGTGTCTTTGCAGAACTCAGCCCTCCACAGAACACTCAGAGCGTGTTAGGGGACGAGGCAGATCCCTTGTATCTGTGCCGCTCACCGAGAGAAGAGGGAAAACACACGCCCTCCCCAGGCTCTGCTCCCTTGTCCGTGTCACGCTGTCTACCACTGGTGACCCCAGGGCCTCATCACTGGCTGTGGGGGCGGGTCTGGAATAAAGCTCCCAGCACAGCAGCTCAGTGACACCAGGACAGGAGAAGACAGGGTAGTGGGCAAGGTGGCCAGGCTGCCCTTCAGAAGCCCCGTTTCTAAGCCACGGTCACGTGAAATCAACAACAGGCACACACACACACGCGCAGTCATGCACACCCACGCCATGTATGCCCACGCCCCCCCACACCTACACACGGACACGCATGCGCACACACACTTCTTCCCTCTGCATGCCAACCAGCCGGACTGCGCGGAGCAGGCACGCAGTCCAGTCCGTGGAAATGGCCCTGCCTCCCTCCCGGAATGCTACGAAGGGACCAGAAAGGCAAGCCAGTCGGGTGTGCCCTTGCAAAGCACACCCAGGACACCATAAAGCCTGCGCTCTGCTGCCCCAGGCTTCCCAGCGCTGCTTCCCTGCCTCATGCGGCCCCTTCCCTCCTGGGCCGGGCAGCCTCCCCGGGCCCTGGCACCCAAGCTCCCTCAGGCCGGCTCAGTGGGGTGCGCACCCACGCCAGCTCGGGAAGGAGAACGAGCCGGGAAGACGCTGGCCAGCATGACTTCGTTTCACCGGGGCAGGCTGACCAGCTGCCTCCTGGGGCCTTGGCCTGTAATTTCTAGCCCCGAGCACGCACTCATCCTAGTTTGGTTTGTTTGGTTCCCCAGGCTGAGTTACCACGTGGCAGGCGATCCTTCTTCTAAGAAGTAAAGAAGTCTCAGTCGTGGGTGTTTGGTGCTGGGAAAAAATCAATGTTCCAAGATGGCATAAAAGAAGGAAGAGAAGAAACCAACTAGTCTGGAAGGACAGCTCCTTTGGGCAGAAAACTAGGAGTCACAAGGAGACGCAGCCCCTTTCTTCCTCGACCCAGTTATTAAAAAGGGGCTCAGCTGGGGCACAGGCAAGGCAGTGTCCTTCCAGGTCTCCGAGGGGACAGGATGGGACGCCCCGGGAAAGGCTCAGATTCCAATGCTCAGGACAGTGGGGGGAGGGGGGCCTTCTCAAGTGGGGACAGCTGAGAATGGAGGGGGCGGGCAGGGTGGGCAGAGTGGAAAGAAAGGGGGTTTGCACAGTTATGGAAGGCAGGCACGGATGCCGGGAGCCTGAGCAGCCTCGCGGGCGGGGGTGGGCCCTCTGCCTTGCACCCAGAGGAGGCGGCAGAGGGCTGCAGAGGAGAGGGCTCAGGAGCGAATCTCAAGGACCACGAGCGACCTGGTTGCCTTTCTGATACTCGCCCTGGGAGCTGCTGGAGGGGCTTTTCTCTGGGGAGTTTTCAGGGGATCAGGATCATTTGAACCCAGTCTTGCTCTAAGGCAAGTGGATGAAACCCTGGGGTCCCTTCTGGCTCCTGGCTCTGGTTTCAAAGTCCAGGCTAAATGGGGAGGAAGGTCCCAGGTAATGCCACCTGGAGACCTTGTCCACCCAGCTGCAGAGGGCTCCCCCTATCTAGCTAGGCTGGTCTCCGGGGGACATGGAACTTGGGCGGGGGGGGATCATCTCTGCTATTTGTGTTGTCTTCCTGAACGATTTACCGTCCCTGGCAACGGAACTCCTCCTCCTGGTGGATTAACCAGCTCTTCTGAAATCATAAATAATTAGTGAGCCCGTCCTCTATGCCACTTAACAGTTTGTGTTTTCAAAGCACTTTGTGCCCATTAACTAAAGAATTCTTGATGTGTCTCCAGGAGCAAAGGAGAGGGAGACTGAAAAGACCTCTGGAAGTCATCTCCTCCATCCCCCTGCTCTGGGCAGGACTGTAGGAAAGAAAGAAAGAAAAGCTAAGGAACAACCCTGTTTGGAGAAACCATCAAGACCGAGATGGCCAGGACAAAACAGAACAAAGAGAAGCAAGTCCTAACGGGGGCAGGGCTGCTCTCTGGTGAGTTATCAGCTAGACGGAGCCCGACACGCCAAGAAGCCACAGAGGCCCGTGGAATGTGGTGGGTCAGGGAACAAAGCCGGCTAAGGGACAGAGCGGTGGTTAGTTTAATCCAAGGCAAACTGGGGAGTCCTTGATCCAATAAGCAGGTTTCCTCACCTGCAAGTAGGGAAAATGGTAATTTGCTAAGGAGACCTATTCATTAGTCTGCAAATGACGCAGTTCAGATACCTAGGTATGCCCCCTCTTAATTAGCCCCCTACCTTTACCTGGCCACATTTAAAGGTTTGCTTCTGGCTGGGGCCAGAAATGGATATTCATGCCTGCTTCCCTCTCCCTGTGGAAAAGAGAGAGGTCCATGCGTCTGTTGGTTCAATTACGGTTGCCAAAATAAGATCCTCCTGGGGGGGCAGCAGTAGGCCAATCCAGGGGGGCTGCAGAGCTAGCAGGAAATCATGGAAGCATCGCTCCTTTGCCCTTGCTAGAGTCACAGAATCTTAATTGGACAGTGAGGGGCTCCTGAAATCCACTGTGCACAGCACAGAGCTGAGAAAGAAAAGGAACAAGGAGGAGCCTTCACCTCTGTCCTCTGAACACACATGGCATTTCTCCCCCAAATCTACAACCCACTTCATGCCCAGGAATGGGGCAGCAGGTGTGTGAGTGTGTGAGGAAAGCAGCCTTCCCCTCTTGCCTCTATACTCATGCTCCGGGGGACACGGGCCAAGCAAGAAATCTCCTGGGCAGGTACCTTGCATTCTTTGTCACTTCTGCCATTGCCACTAAAAGCCAAGGAAAGCAATGGTAAGAGAAAGGGACAGGTGAGAGGAGATCCTGCTTCTAGGCATCAGCCAAGCGGACTGTGGCCAGAGTACCCATCCCACAGCTGACAACAACAAAGTCTGGAAAGCATCCAGGGAAACCAGCTACCGGAAGGCTGTGGAGAGTGAATCGGAGTGGGCAGATTCTGGAGAGGACATGAGACATGGAAGAAGCCCATGGCTCACTGAGTTTCCTGGGCCTTTTATGGCTTTTAACTTGAGGGCAGGCTGAAGTCGGCACCTCACAGAGAGCTCAAGCCCCCACAGAATAAAGCTACAGTCATCAAAACAGTAAGGACAGACATGGAGACCAATGGAACTCAAGTGGTAAGAATTAAATCTGTATGTCTATGGCCCAGTGACAAGACTGCCAAGAACACTCAATGGGGAAAAACGTCTCTTCGACAAATGATGCCAAGGCAACTAGATATTCACAAGCAAAAGAATGAAGCTGAACTCCTACACTACACCGTATACCAAAACTGACATAAAATTTAAATATAAGAGCCTAAAATATAAGACCTAAATATAAGAGCCAAGCCATAAACTCTTAGAAAAAGCACAGAGTTAAATTTTCATAATCTCGGATTTAGCAGTAGATTCTTAGATGTGATACCATAAGGAAAAATAGGTTGAACTTCATCAAAATCAAAGCTGTTTATGCACCAAAAGGCAATCTAATAGAATGGGAGAAAATATCTGCAAATCATTTATCTGACAAGGGTCTAGTATGCAGAATATATAAAGAACACTTATAACTCAACAATATGATTTAAAAATGCACAATGGGGGTCGCCTGGGTAGCTCAGTCAATTAAGCGTCTGACTCTTGTTTTTGGCTCAGGTCATGGTCTCAGGGTTGTGAGATCTAGCCCCATGCAGGGGGTGTTCAGTGAGAAGCCTGCTTAAGATTCTTTTTCTCTCCCTCTGACCCTCCCACCATTCACACATGTTCTCTCTCTCTCTCTAAAAATCAATAAAATATATCTTAAAATGCACACAGAACTTGAACAGAAATTTCTCCAGAAAAGATACATAAATGGCCAACAAGCACATACAAGGATGGTCAATGTTGTTACTCATCCGGGAAATGCGAGTTAAAACTACTGTGAGGTATCACCTCATTAAGAGAGCTGTAATTAAATTAATTAAACAAATGAAACAAATAATCAAACAGAATATAATTGTCAGTAAGGATGTGAAGAAACTGGAACCCCTGTACCTTGTGGTGAGAATGGAAAATGGAAAATAGTTTATCAGTTTCTTAAAAAGTTAAAAGTATCATTATGGTAGGACCCGGCAATCCCACTCCACTGAAAGAACAGAGAATAGATACGCAAACAAACACATGTACACACAGGTTCACAGCAGCACTGTTCACAAGAGCTAAAAGGTGAGAAGAGCCCACACGTCCATTAATGAATGGATACACAGATGTGTATACATACAGCAGAACATTATTCCGACATAGAAAGGAATGGAACACAAGTACATACTACAATACGAATGAACCTCACAAGACGTTATGCCCAGTGAAAGAAGCCACACAACAAAAGATCCATAGCGTATGACTCCATTTATATGAAAAACCCAGAACAGGGAGATCTCTAGATACAGACCGCTGACCGACGGTTGCCAGGGGCCGGAGGGAGGGGAATCCGGGAAGAACTACTCAGTGGGTACGGGCTTTCCTTTTGCGATAATGACAATCTTTTGAAACTCAGAGGTGGTAGTCGCACCGCACAATGAAGGTACCAGAAATGCCACTAAATTATTCACTTTAAAATGGTTAATTTTATGTCACGTGAACTCTAATAGAAAACTCAAGAGTCTTTCTGGTCTGAAGAACAGAGACTAAGGGGCAGCCACAGCCAGTGGAAAGTGAGGGGTGAATCCTGGAAAGGAGAAAGCTGAAGGAAGAACCCCAAATTCCATGTAGAGGCTCTGCTCAAATCTCTGACCCATTAACCATGCATGCCCAGGGCAGAATGCAAGTAACCCAGCTGAAGACAGAAGAACTGAATGGTTATTTGAGCTACTGCCCTGGTTGGGGTGTTGGGGCAGGGAGACGAAGTCAGTTTGCTATTTCATTCCCAACAAAGCAAAAATAAAATCAACACTCTTTGAAGAAATATAACAGAATCCAGGTTATCCATAACTTAAAAATCACAATGCCCAGGATACATTCCAAAATTACCGTACAAAGAGCCAGGAAAATACAACCTATGCTCAAGATAAAAGATAATCAACAGAGACTGACCCTGAAATGACCGGATGTTGCAATTAGCCAGCATTGGTTGTAAAGTAGCTACTAGAATAATTTTCACTGAGACTCATGACAATAGGCTCTTAGCAGATGAGAAGACTGTAAATCTTTAGAGAGCTAGAAAATAATACAATTTTTAGAATATATAAATCCATACAGAAATCTTGAAACCAAAAAATAAAACATACGATGGGCGCTTGGCTGGTTCAGTTGGTTAAGCGGCTCCCTCTGGCTCAGGTCATGATCCCAGGGTCCTGGTGTCAAGCCCCACAATGGGCTCCCTGCTCAAAGGGGAGTCTGCTTCTCCTTCTCCCTCTGCCCTTCCTCCCTGCTTGTGCTTTCTCTCTCTCAAATAAATAGAATCTTTTTTTTAAAGATTTATTTATTTGACACAGAGAGAGAGAGATCACAAGCAGGCAGAGAGGCAGGCAGAGGGAGAGGAGGAAGCAGGCTCACCACTGAGCAGAGAGCCTGATGTGGGGCTCGATCCCCGGACCCTGAGATCATGACCTGAGCTGAAGGCAGAAGTTTATTAACACACTGAGCCACTCAGGTGCCCCTTAAATAAAAAAAAACTTTAAAAAAAAAATATATATATATATATATATATACATGAAAATTTCAAATGGATGGGCTTGGAAGTGGAATAGAGACAACAGAGGAAAAAGGGCTTGAAAACAGACCTAGAGAAATTATTCAATCTGAAGAACGGAAAGAGAAAAAGATGGAAAAAAGTGAACAGAGCCTCAAGGTGGGGCAAAATCAACATATCTCGCACACGTGTTACTCACGTCCCAGAAGGAGAGAAAAGGGAGAATGGGGCTGAATGAAAAGATCTGAAGAAAGAGTGGCAGACATTTCCCCGGATTTGGTGAAAGACATAAATAAATGTACTGGAGGGTCAGTGAACCCCAAGCAGGATGAATACAAAGCAAATAAAATCATGCTTAGACACAGCGTAGTCAAACTTCTGAAAACCAGAGATAAAGATAAAGGGGACAGAGAATTTCATGTCCCCTTCTCGGCGATGCCTGTTTGTGTGTCCCAGAAACGGAACAAGGAGAAGGGCTCAGCACAGCCCTGCAGGATCGAGCCACCTGGCCTCTGGAGTCAGCCTCCCACTGCCCTCATCCTATAGTATGCCGGGGATGCTGTGCTCCAAATTTCCAAACTTCAGAAGGCTTTTCCCAGTTTCATTTCTGCTCAGCCACGGCCAGTGAACGCTTTTCTCTCTGCTGAGCAGAGAGGTCAGCTTGAGGGGGAAAAAAAGCCTTTCATCACTGGGATACCCAAAAGTCAGCAATGCACGGGAAAGGGGCCCCAGGACCCTCCCTCATGCCCCCACTGTCTCCATGTGCATACTGAGGCTGACTCCCCCAGCCAGATGCAGAGGTCTCTGCTCCTTCCATGGTTCCCTCTTGACCTGCAGCACGACCCTCTGGATTATAGAAACTGGAGCTGTGTCTATGGCTAGGACAGGTCCTCTTAGCTCAGGGAGGAAAGTAATAGTTCTCGCTCTTTTTCCTCTCCTTCCCTGGAGTGGAGGGAGGCAGAGAGCCCTGTGACAGGTGCTGAGGCTGAAATCCTGCCATTACATCCCCTGGTGGGGAAGGTGACTTATAAGGGACACCTGGACAAAGCAGGGAGAGGTGATCCTTTCTTCCTGTGCCTCACCCTTTCCTCCCATGGGACAAGGGCCCCAGAAGGACCAGCTTCTTCAGGGGATCTCTTAGATCTAGGATGGCCCAAGAGCACGGGCACCCCTCTGGCAGGGAGGGTGCCGGCTCTGGCCTTCAGTGTTTGCGACCCTGATCTCCGAAGTCCTAAACTTGAAACTCGAGGGCCTTGACCATGGATGTGCTTCTCCCTTGTCATTCCCGGGAGAGGGAGCAGGGACCCGACCCTCCACCTCCCCCACCCTGTTGCGCTCGCCTAATGTTCCCACCTCTAGGCCTTTGCCCTGGCAGTGCCCCGGGCCTGGAACTCTCCTTCCCAGCTTGCATCTTTACGCTCCCAGTTCCAATGTTCCATCTTCCGCTAAATCCTTCCTGCCTCCCTCGGGGGGGAGGGCATCTCTTCCCCACTTGATTATTGCTTCCTATTTCATTCTGGTTTACTTAACAAGCATGTGCTGGCAACTATACGCCAGCAGCTCTTCCAAGGGCCTGACACAAAATAATCTGTGTAATCTTCCCAATAACGTCAAGAAGCAAGTACTGCCACCCCCTATCTACAGAGAGGGAACCTGAGGCTCAGAGAGGCTAGGTTGCTTGCCTATAGCCCAGGAGGCCCACCTCTTGTCTGCAACCTGAGTTCTCCATGGTTCTCTCTCCGCTAAACCACTGGAGGCCCCATTAATTCACTGAGCGGAGGACCAGGGAACCCCAGCCCACCGTGCCCAGGGCCCAAAGCAGGACAAGGCAGGAAGGAGGGAGGAGGCCCCGCCATTCCCCCAGAGAGCCACTGAGCTTGAGTGGGAGGAGGGACAGAAGAAGTAAGATCACACCCTCACCCAGTTCAGTTCCCTCTCTGTTCTGTAAAAGCAGGGATGGGGAGAGAAGGCTTTGCAAGGTCAACTCCACGGCACCCCAACTCCTCCCAGACCCCGGCGTTCTCCGCTCCCACTCGCCCGTCGGTCAGGCTCTCTGTGCTCTTCCATGAAGTTCAATGAATCCATGCGATGTGGGGAGAGCCCTTAAATAAGAGATGAGCTCCCTGAGGGGAGCTTGTCCCCTGGAGAATTCTCAGTTTCATTTATTTAAGGGGGTGAGTCCATGCTCTCCTTCTCCTTCCTGTACAGATGGACCATTAACAAAGTAGGGCCTCTGGTTTGCTCTTCCAGGAGGAGGGCTGGGTAGGTCAGCCCAGGCCCCAGATCCTTCCCCGGCCCATCTGCCACTGGGGGGCTGGGAGGGCATCTGCCCTGAACATGGAGAACGGGGATTCAACAGCGACCGGCTACAGGCAACCCGTGACACCTCCGCACCCGCGCCACACAAGCGATAGGACCCACAGCCCATATTTTGGGAGGGCCTGTGTCCTCTGACATCAACCTGAGACAGCATCGGCAGCAGAGGAGCGCCAGTGCGTTCCAACTGTCAACGCGTGGGCACGTTCCCAGGGGTTCCTGATTCATCAGCTCTGGGGCAGGGCCTGAGATTCTGCATTCCTAACCAACTCCGAGCAGTAGAAGTTCCCCTCAAAGCAGGGGTGCATCCCAAAGCCCAGAATGAAGCTGGTTTTACCTTGGGGAAGGAACAACCCCAACAGTGGTGGTGGCACTAATGTTAATGGTTAACCGTCACCAGTGTTTACTGAGCACCTACTGCGTGCCGGGTGACCCGGGCCCCCGCCAACCGAGGACGGAGCAGACATCCGGTGTCGCAGAAGGGACCTTCCTGATCTCCCTCAAAGAGTCGACAGCAAAGGAGGAACGTGGACTTGGGGGATTGATGTCTTCTGGGCGATACCTATGGCTGCCCCCATTTTACAGATGGGGAACTGAGGCTGGAGGACTTTTGAAAGGCGGGAAGGCCAGGATTCCAGCCAATGTGTGCTCCAGCTTTGAAAACTGTGGCCTTTTGTACACAGCTTCTCTGGGATCGGGAGGCAAAGAAAGCAAGAACAGTGCGTACCAGGCAGGACCAGACAAGCAGGCCTCTGACACTGCGGAGGGGCTGAGTTCCAGAGCCCTGTCCTCCGTTCTCTTGCCTGCCCTGGCTGCCCACGATGAGGGAGACCATCTCCCAGAGCAAGCCAGCCAAGCTCACAGAGGAGCTTCTGTACCTGCTCACCATTCTGCCTCGCCCTGTCTTACCCCCAGGGCCTGAGACAAGGGAGCCCTGGCTTCTTTGGCCTAAGGAGAGGGAGTGAGGGCCCAGGGAAGACAGCAGAGGGAAACAGGATCCTAGGTGGCCAGACTGTGCTGTTACAGACCGGGAAACTGAGGCCAGGAGAAGGAGGGGAATCCCTCAAGGGTCTGACCAGTGGGCAGGGCCAGCCTCCTGGGTGAGTGACCCATGCTTAGAGGGTCATACCTATACCCCCACCCTGCCCCCAGGCCCCAATTTGACGCTCTGCTGTCACCATCTTAGAATTTTTAGTGTGTTAACAAGTGACCCCCGTTTTCATTTTGCACCGGGCCCCACAAATTATGTCACCCGTCCCACCAGTGGATTAGAGACTGTGCCCGGGCTGCGCGCTGTTTCCGAGCTGCTCTCTGATGTGGTAACAGGGCAGCGTGGAGCGTGACAGAACCAAGTGTGGCAGGGCAGGCCACAGCCCAAGGGCCTAGGGCACACACAGAAGCTTCCGGAGAGGCAGGACCTTCTGAGGGCCAAGAAAGTAACAGCCCAGAAGGGTGCCTGAGGGGGGCCTAGAATAGCTTCTGTGTCATCTCTGTCTGTAGTGACAGACGACCGGGTTGGCCAGGGCTGGGGACGGGAGGAGACAGGCCAGCTGTCCTTAGGGCCTTGGCCTCTCCAAGGAAACCACCACCAACAGTGCCCAAAGCCTGAGGGCTGGGCGGATGCAGGGAGCTCAGCTGTGCCAGCCTGTCCCAGGGTCTCCATGTAATTAGACACAAACCCTCAGCATGGCTTTCAGGGTCGGCCAAAGAAGAGAAGAGCCAAGCAGAGTTGATTCAGAAGCTCTGGCCTGGCCCGGAAGTCCCGGCTCAGAGGGGGAGGCCTGGTGAGGAACCAAGGCCAGACATTCACGCCTCCAGGGCCACTGTCCCCAGGAGACGGGTGCTGGCTTCCGGCAGCACCGAGGAAGGAGTGTGGAGTGTGGAGCCTGGGACAGGATAAGCAGAGAGGCTTCCTTGGGCCCAGCACATTCCAGGAAGACAGGGATGGGGGCAGGCAGAGGGCTGGGCACCCAGGGGCACACCCAGGGGTCTGAGCCTGGGCCCCAGGGGCCTCTCTGCGATGGTCCCGGCACTGGGGACAGAAGGGCAGCATGCAGGGTGGCCCCTGAACCCCTTAGCCTTTCTGTCTTGCCCTTTCTGGCCCCAATCGACGAGAGTCAGCGCTGGCCAGAGGCCGGGGACCTCCAGGGAACGTCTGTGACACCGAACGAAGTCTGAATCCCCTCCCCCAGCGTGTTCGGCGGCCGAGGGGAAACGCAGTCCCTCGGAGCCTGCGAGGGCTGAGCGCTCTGTAAACGGCCCGATTGGCCATTCTCTGGGCTCCAAGTGCATTTTTACATCTCTGGGGTCAGGACGCATCGTATTACAGATTAAATGGCAGTATTTTTTTTCCTTCTTAGTAGCACATAAAATAATGATGTGTCTCGTAACTGGTGTCTGCAGGTCAATCAGACATGGGACAATGGCGATAAGGAGCGCACCCGCCAGAAGGACGGCATCTCTTCTGGCCACACCTCCCTCCCTGGGAGCAGCGATCTGGGGTGCTCTTGAGCGCCCCGTTCTGTGGGGCAAGCACCTGGGGTGCCCGGGGAGGCTGCTCTGGGCGGGGGGTGGGGGGCGGTGAATGCAGAGTCACGGGCAGAGCTGTGACAGGTTGGCACAGTCTTTGGCACCTGGGCCAGGAGCGTGGTGGTGGCCGGGGGGGGGGGGGGGGACGGGGAGCGGGCGGGGGGGCCCCCTTGTGACTCCCACAGTAATCCCCCAGCCTCTGGGCTCTGTGTGAGGTCTGCTCCCACGTGCTATCTCAGGAGAGCCTCCCAACAGCCCCGTGAGTGCGAGGGAGTTTTGTTTGTATTAAGTCCACACTTACCAGAAGAGGAAAACGAGGCTCAGGAAAGTTACGTAATTTAGCCAAATTTATTTAGCCTAGAAATGAGGGGCCTGAGCTAGGCCAAACTAGGAGCCCGCCGTGGAAAAGGGGGCCAGGCTGTTCTCTTCATCCGCACTTAGAGGAAAAGCAGGAGAAAGAGAGAAGGCTCTCGGGCAGGACCTCAGCCTCCCAGCATGGTGCAGCAGTTGAGAACGTAGCTCTGGGTCTAGGCCTGTTCCCAAGTCCACCACTTATAAGCTATGCAACTCCAGGCAAGCTGCTGGAACTCTCTGGGTGTGTTTCCTAATCCATACGAAGGGGAAAGTCTACCTCCTCACAGGGCTGTTGAGAGGACCAGATAATCCATGTGCAGCATTTAGAAGGACATCTGGCTCCAGAAGAAGGGTTGGTCTCTGGGAGCTCTTATTACACAAAAGTTAATTGTCCAGAGTTAGCGGTACCCTTCCCCCACCCCCCCAACCCCCACCTCACCCCCCACCTCACTGATGACCTCAAATGTCTGAGGCCAGAAGCTGGTGTAGTAGGGAGGAGCCTAAGTCGAGGGTCCTGGCGCTGGGCCTAGGAGCTTGGTGCCTCAGATCAGAGGCCCCTGCAAGGAAAGGAGAGGGAGGGGCACAGCGGTGGCCTGCCTCCCTGAGTCCCGACCCTGCAAAGGGCTATTCAAACATCCACAGTCTGGAGTGACACTGGGGCATATATATAGAGGCAAGGGGAGCATGTGGCCCCTCTTCCAAATCCACAGCCCAGGGGCCGACTCTTGGCCCACCACTCCCCTCAAGTGAAAACCACCAATTCCAGCAGGATGGAGCCCGTGAAGGGGACTGAAATCCCGAGCTCCCAAGTTCTATGGTTTGGGACACCTCACTTGGCTCTCTCAGCCCCGTGTCCTCCTCTACAGAAAATGAGGAGCCCTTTATAATCTGACCATAGTAGTTCTCAGTGTTCCCCTATGGTTGGAGCTCACCAACCGAGAGCTAAGGAGGTGTATGGAGGGAAGACCACACATCCCAAATGCATGAACTCATCCTCGATGTGGATGGGCAGGAGAATCACCATGCTTCTGTCTGCTATTCCCCTGCTGGAGCTTGCACAGCTTCTAAGAGACGGATGATGCCAAAGAGTGTGTGTGCCCGAGTGGAAGCACCCTCAGGACTAAAGCCACGTGTAAGGAGGCCACTGGAGAATGTGGCGGAGCACAGTCCGACCTCGGGGGTCAGCCACTGGTAAGGTGTGCACCTGCTGCCCAGGAGCCAGCTTAGCAACAGAAAAGGATGAAAATGGAGGTTCCAGTCAGTGCACCAGGTCAAGAAGAACCAAAAAAAAAAGGGGGGGGGGATCCAGGCTGGAAAAAGAGTTACACTGTCTGCATTCAGAGAAAACCCAGTCATCTATGTAGTAGAAAATCCAACGGCGTCTACAAAAAATGTCGCTAGAACTAATCCTTTAGTCGGACCAAGTCACAGAGTGCAAGATCAACACGGCCAAATAAACTGCCTTTCCCCAGCCCAGAGACAAACAACGGCGAGCTGAAATAAAAAAGAGCATTTACAATCGCATCAAAATGAAGAAATACTTAGGGATAAGTCTGACAAACAACGTACAGACCCGTACTCTGAAATCCACAAAATGCTGCTGAGACAGCAAAGAGCTACAGAACAGAGTGAAAATCCCATGTTCACCGGCCAGAGGACCCGACAAGGTCAAGGGAGCCAATGCTCTTCACGTTGTCTGTTTCATCAGTGTGATCTCAATCAGAAATCCCGGCAGGCTTTTTGGGGGAAAAAATCTGATTCTAAAATGCATAAACTCGGGGCGCCTGCGTGGCTCAGTGGGTTAAAGCCTCTGCCTTTGGCTCAGGTCATGATCTCAGGGTCCTGGGATCGAGCCCCGCATCGGGCTCTCTGCTCAGCAGGGAGCCTGCTTCCTCCTCTCTCTGCCTGCCTCTCTGCCTACTTGTGATCTCTCTCTGTCAAGTAAATAAATAAATAAAAATCTTTAAAATGCATAAACTGATTCTAAAGACAGATAAGCTGGTTCAAAAATTCAGATGGAATCATCAAGGATCTAGAATAACCAAAACGATTCTGAACGGACACCACCGGGTTCTGAGACTCCTCCTAAAGCAAGAGGAAACACGATAGTATATTAGCGGTGTAGAGATAAACAGAAATAAACCACAATACAGTGTCCAGAGATAGATCTGCAGGTTGACGGGCGACTGATTTTCAACAAAGGTGCAGAGATAACTCGGTGCTGAATGGGAAATCTCAAAAAATGACGCTCGAACAATTAGATACACATTTAGTGGGGGAAAGATCTCCACCAGGCTCAGAAAGATTGCTAAGAGCACAAGGAAACTTTGGGTGATGACGCATCTGTCCATTACCTTGATTTTGGTGGTGATTTTATAAATTATACATGTGTCAAATAGATCCAGTTATATATTTTTTATGTGTGTGTGGTTTCTGATGTCAAAACACAAAGCTCCTGGGGTCCCCCAAGGAAGATGGGGGCTCCTCCCACCCTGCAAGACCTAGGCTTCAAGGTCACCTCCTCTGGGGCAACAGTCTCAGGCCGCCCCACTGGGCCCCCGACCTGGATGCACCTGCCCTTAGCACCTTCCACACTGCCCTATATTAGCGGCCCCAGGCTTGATGCCTGCCTTGACCGTGACAGCAGGGACCTGGCCTGGCCTTTGATGGATCCCAGGCACTGTGCCTGGCACATAGTAGGTCCTTAGAAAATGCTTGATGAGCAAGCTGAGGTTCAAGGCTTCTGTTACCCACAGACACACAGTTATGTTGGAGTGGCCAGCGAAAGCTGCTTCAGCCACTGGTAACTTCACTGCCTGCCCTTCCTCTCCCAGGAAGGAGACCCCTGGGCTGGCCTTTTGTTGCCGTCTTCTTTTAAGGAAGGATGCTGAGAACAGCTTCTGGTGGTGAGGAAGGGAGAAAGGAAGGAGCACCGTGTGGGAGGCTGACCGCTGACCACAGTGCAGAGCAGAAGCCCACCATCACAGCACCCCGACTTCTCCTCCAACCTCTAGGCTAGACCTCCTCAAAGCGTGGCACCTGGGCTCCCGGAGCTACCCCAGACTCGCCCCATCAGAAGCTCCGGGGGTGTGTGGGTGTAGCCTGGGAATCTGCATTCTGGAAAGCCCTCCCAGGGGACTGAACGCAGACTCCAGTGTGAGCCCCCTGGCTCTGGACCACACTCTCTCCTCCATCACGAGGCAGGCTACCCCGAGTCCCAAGAAGGTGCTCCTGGAGCCCCAGCTGCAAGGGCGCCCCTCATGCATTTGGCCTTCCCTCAACCCTCAGGTGCCCCAAGGCCCGGCCCTAAGCAGGGTCACCGCCTTCCCCTATCTGTCCGCCTCTCAGAGGCATGTCTTTGCTTCAGCTCTAACACCGAGCCCGGGGTTCACAGGAGCCAGAGCTCCCTGAGCTCTTCCCCAGCAGAGTAGCTGGAGTTGGGGGCCTGCTCCCTGCCCCCTGGGGCTGGACATTCCAAGTTCCTGGACAGACAAGAAGTCCTGACATTCCAGGCGAGGCCGCGGGCGAGGCGTGCTGACAATGGACCCTGTGTTTCTCCCCACGCCTTCCTGCGGGTGCCCTCCACCCGGGCTCCATGGGAGGCTGAGCCATCAAAAGCACAGAGGTCCACCCAGCTGGCCCTGCTTGCCTCTGCCCCAGGCCCAAGCTGAGGCCGGGGGCCCCTATCACACCCACCTCACTCCCTGGGGCCGAACAATGGTCCTTCGGCCTGGAAGTTTCCAGCACCTTCTAGGTTCTTCATCTGCCAAAGCCTTCGGAGAAAAGGGTTAAATGCCAACACCTCTCTCCTTCCCACTCATGCCCAGGCTTCTGTTTTCCTGGGGCCAGGGACAGCAAGTGGCGGACGGAGAGCTCTCCAGCCACCCGGAGCCACAGCCCGAAGCCTCTCCCCTCGTCTCGCCCTGGCTGATTTCTGTTCATTACTGCAATCACATCAACACTGACAGCAGCGTATTTATAACTGCCCCGACGACAACCATTTTTCACCCAGTGATGCACAGCTCTGTAATGAGATTGGGGCAGAGCTAATGAGGAGCCCCCCTCGGCCCTCCTTGGCAGCTTCAGGCCTCACGACGACCTGCCCCCCCCCCCGCCCCCTGCCTCCATTCGCTCCGCTGGGGCCAGGGAGAAGGGGTTCCAAGTGGGAAGGTTAAGGGCCACTGGGCTGAGCCAGCCAGAGCCATGTGAAGCCAAAAGCATGCGGCCCGTGGGGAGGAGACTTCGAGGCTGACTGAGCAAGAAGGCTTGAGTGCCAGGCATGGTCTCAGAGCAGCAGTGTTCCCCGGTACTATGTGTCGAGTGCCTGAGCCAGGGCCGTGGGGCATATGAACGGCGATGGGGATGTCAGAGCCGCCCAGTGGGGCCTGGGACTGCACGGATGCCTTCAGCTTCCAGAAGCCCAGGAGCCTCGAGACAGATTTCAAGGGAGTGACCGAAACGGACGGGAACATTTAGCGGGTGCCCAGCCCCACAATGTTGCCGATGGGCTGGGTGGCTGGTGATGAAAAGGGGGACAGTGGGGGAGGGGGGACAGCCTAGGGAGAGGCCCGGGGACAGGCCTCCAGAAAACTCCAACCGCTCACTCAGGCAACGGGGCCACCAAGGGAGGGGCTGACCGCCTTCCACTCCCAGCCACACCCTGGAAGGCACAGCCACAGAGCTCTCCCGGCCGGTGGTGGTGGGGGCCCAGGTTCAATTATGTTTGGGGCGTAATTGATTTAGGAAGTACATATGTCTATAAATGTTCTAGAAAAGTTTAAACACAAACGGTTGAAATATGGAAAGCACCTTGGGATCTAACAGATGATGTGACCCAAGAGAACATCTCCTTCCAATTTTTCAAAACCAAGTTTTGACCTAGATCCCCAGGGGTCCAGGAAGCCATGGGGCAGATATATCATCTCTCCCAGCAGCATCAATGGGCTTTAAAATACCCTTTGTGTGTTAAAATAGAATTCAGACAGACTATGCAGTGGGATGCAAATTTTCACATATTTAAAACGGAATATAAAGGAGGAAAAGGTCATGCTGCTAGCCAGCAGCGTCAGGCTCGTGGCCAGCTCCCCCAAGGCCCATGTCCATCCTCCTCCCCCACCGAAGTCCCTCACTCCACAGCTGGGAAACCCCCTGTTTATGGGCCTGAGTTTCCCGAGTGAGGACACGGAGGCCCGATGGGACCCAGTGAGAATCAGTCTTGGCTTCCGAGTCCCGCACAGCCTCATGCCTGTCACCTGCTCCCTGACGCTATGATCACCCCCCGCGCCCTTCTTCAAAGGGTTAAGTTCATTAATCGGGAACCATAATTTATGTCTAATGCCTCTACCCTTGCTGATGAAGGTTATTATCTAATTTCAAGGAGTTTATAATTAAAGAAATCAGTCACACACACATGAAAAGAGAATTCAGAACCAACAAGGCCAAAGTAGCAAATGAGACCTCGGGACCGTCGGCGTCCTGAGAGCTCAGAGACATCTGGGAGGACGTGTTCTAGCCGTCAGACCCTGGGGGAGAGCAAGGGGTGCACGGCGGGGGAGAGAGGGGCAGGGTGCTGAGGGGCTTGGGGTGGTGAGGGCAGCTGAGCACAAGGAGGGAGGGGCTTGGGGACAGGAGACCGGGGCCATGTGTGGGGCCAGACTGAGGGGGGGCTTGGTGCCAACATCACAGCAGTGACAAAGCCACGGGGGCAAGGGCCTATCCGGAAGGGCTGGCCTGACCAGTCTCAGCATTTAGACCCTACCACTAAGACCCTGTGGGGGAGCAAACGGGGTATCTGCTTCTCTCATAGAGAGGAGAGGCCGCCGCAGGCTGCACCCTGTGCTCTCTACCCCTTGTGTCCCCCCAAGCTGGGGCCCAGTTTGTGGTCCCACCAAGTAGTACGGTGAGCCACTCCTGATCAGACCAAAGGCAGCAGCCAGGGAAGCAGATGACCTGTACTCACTGCCACTTTCTTACACACCGAGTGACCCTGGCAAAGTGAATGTTTCTGAACTTGAGCGCGAACAACGTTAAGAACGTGAATGCTTTCCCACCAAACCCCTTCGAGGATGGAGATGAAGAGGCAAATCGGTTGTCTGTGAAAGCTACACACAGAAATCTGAGGTTTCATGAAAGGATCCAATAAAAACATTCACCCTAAGGCCTGAACAGCTAAGGAGAGCTTAATATGTGGGCTCTCCATGGTGTATTTGCATTTTAAGTTGGAGCCAGGAAACGTCTTAACCGAATAAACAAAACCCCAAGAGCATCCGTTCAGACACCACCAGCAGGTCTGTGGAGTTAAAGATGGCAGAGGCCTTTTGGGTCAGGGCGTGTGTCAAATGGCAGGCCCAAAGCGGATTCTGCATCCCCAAAGCCAAGACAGTAAGAATAACGACAATGACAAGCATATCCTCAGCATTCACTACACACTGAATGCTGAGCACTCAGCAGATCTTATGAAACCCCCTCGCGACCCCACGAGGTGAGGCCTCCTGGTCTCCTCACTCTGCAGATGAAGCAAATAAGGCACAGACAGGCTAGGTAACTAACTCACCCAAGGTCACTGGACCGTAAATGACCAGCAGGATTTACACCCAAGGAGTCACCCACGTTTCAGGCTCCTCGGGGCTGTCCGGCTGGGGCCCTCCGACGGCACATTCCGGATTGGCTCTCGTGGCCCAAAGCGGGCAGTGGAACATCTGTAGCAGATTCATGATTGACTCCCATGTTGGGGGTGGCAACCCCAGCGTCCAGGGGTCCAGCCAGAGCTCTGACCATTGCTCAGATTCTGGGCCACACAAGTGCATCTTTATGGGACCAGGTATCCTGGGAGCAGGGCTGGGAGGCGGGGGGATCCAGGGTCCTGGGTCCCCGTTCCATCAGGCCCTTGAGTATCACTCGTGCCTGCCAGAAGCCGAATTCCCTCAATGGGCCACACGGTGGCAAGTAATATTTTCTCCCCTTAGGATTATCATATCATCAAAATTTCATCACTGCTCTGGGTCACTAATAGCTTCCTGCATGGCATCAAACTTTAATTGCCTCCTCCCCACCCCATTTCAAAAGACCCTTCCGTGGCTTCGTCACTGGCATCTCATCATGAATGCCCCAAGTGACCTTAAGGAGACTCACCAAACATCTCTAGGTTCCCCCGGGGAGGGGCTGGGGGCAGCAGGGGAAGGAAGAGAAGCCCAGAGAAGGACAGGCTTCCCATCCTGACTGCTCATATTCTGCCAACTTGAGGACCAGTGAGGACACGGCCAGGGGGATCAGGAGGAGGAAGAGGAGGAGGAGTTCTGAGGGTTATTTTCAAGCTCTACCATGTCCCTGGGCCAGCCTGGTTTTTGGACAGCGCAACAGAATGGGTGTCTCATCAGCAAAAGGTCACTTCTCTCAGGGAAGGTACCAGGGAAGGGTGCCACGGAGGTGAGGGCAGCAGGGATGAGTGGAAGATGACAGGCATTGGGGATCACAGAGCCGTAGGTTCAAATCCTGACTTCCTAGCTATAAGGCCTTGGACAGACAGTCTCTGTGAGCCTCAGTTTACCCACATGTTAGAGTGGATGGAGGGTGTAAGCAGGGCTCTAACACGTCTTAGGCTCTGCACCTAACACGTCTGACACACAGAGCTGCACACCAAATGCGAGGGTGCCTCCTCTCTGGTGACCCTAGGATGGGGAGAGAAGACCAGATCGTTCAAAACTGGGGAAGAAACAAGGAGAAGTGGAAAAAGAAGACTCGGGTGGATTATAAAGATATCCAGGGCTGGCAGCTGGGGTGGGGGGTGGGGCATCTGGAAACTCCATGCAACCAGAGATCCTATCTTGAGACCCTATGGAGGGGTCAACACAGAGGTACAGCTAGTCACACTGACTTGCTAGTGCCTGCGACAGGCTGGGCTCCGGGCTCATCCCCTGCACCGCCTGCCTGGCTCCTCCCCTGGCAGGACGGACAAGGAATCGGCACTGGGAATGTTAGTGATTGAACCCAAAGTGGCCCAGGGCAGCACAAAGTGACAGAGCCTGCACCTGGGCCACCCCAATTCCAAGGCATCGATTGAGACACTGGATGCCACTCAGCAGCCCAAGGAAAAACCCCAGAAAGCAGGGAAGAGCCCAGAGTCAGGGCTCACTTGGGGATGCTTCAGGGACGGCCCCGTCTGGGGGAAAGTAACTGTGTGAAATGCACTTCCGGAGAGACTGCGGTTCATCTCCGTGGTTAGGAAGGCATGCTGGACATCACCAGTACCCGCCCCCCACCTCCGGTTGCCAGTCCTTTTCCAGCACACGGAAGCCTGCGCTTGCCAGCCCCCTTGCCACGGGCTGGGGCCACGTGACCAGTTCTGGCCAATGGGCTGCAAGGGGAAGTGACTGAGGCCACGGCTTCTACTTACTGGTGGAAGTCTTCCTCCCTCTCTTGTGTATCTCAAGTGAGGCCTCCATGCGCGGTGGCCTTGCTCCCCAAACCCCCTACGTGTCCTCCCGATTTCAGGAAGGTTCAGTGCAGCTACTAGGGACTCAGTAACGACCCAAGGGTCATGTTAGCCTAAAGCAGGTGCCAGAAGTAGCTTCGCCTGTAGGGGCCAGAGGCAGGGGAGTGAAGGTGAGTCTGGGCAGGTGGGCTCCAGGCTCAAGGACAAGGTGACCCATCCTAAGTAAGTCTGGGCTGGAATCGCTGTGGGACAGGGCTCCCGTCCTCAGGGTACTTGGCTCAGCACAACGAGGGCTCCATGGTGCAGGGCTCATGGGACATACGGAGGAGCCCATCGGAGTGGGTAACTGGTCTGAGAGGAAGCTGGAGGAGCAGGAAGAGGCCAGAAGACAAAGGGCTTGATCCCTTTGCTACGTTCATTCAAATTCTTCATTCCTCTTTTCCCATTCCTTGAGCTCCTTCTCCGTATTAGGCGCTGCCCTAGCAACGGGGGGTACAGCAGTGAATGAAATAAAGGCCGTGCCCCCATGAGAGGGACCAACGGTAAACAGATAAGTCAGCATGTGTGTCCGGTGAGGCTGAGTGCCACGGAGAAGGTAAAGGGGGGCGTTCACGCTTGGAGACGCCATGTTTTCACGGGCTTAGGGACAGGTCAGGGACATGAGGGGAAGTCCTCAAGGAAATAAGGACGGGGCCTTGCAGATATCGGGGAGGACTGGGCGTAGCCGCAGGGATGGCAGGGCTTTCGGGAGCCAGGCGGGAGGCCCGAGAGCTACCGGGCAGTTCTGGGAACAGGGAAGTGGTCAGCGCAGCAGGCAGAGTGGGTGCGATGTTGGAGAGGAGCAGGGAGCTGGGAGGTGTGGGTTAGGACATCCTCCCAGCCTTGTGGCCAACGCATTGTAAGCACTTAGTAGTTACTGAGAGCAGTCAAAAGCAATTAGGATTATCTCATTTAACATCCAAAAACTAAACCACCCTACACAGTAGAGAGAGTGATTTTTGACGACCTCCACATTTCACAGACAAGAAGAGTCTCAGCTCAGGGTCACTCAGTGGTGGAGGCAGGGCCTGGGAAATCCCCACCAGGTCCCCGTGGATACCTACAGGCGAGGGGCCCCCCGTAGGGCTCAGAGAGGGGCTTTCTGGGCCAGATACCTGGTTGGGGAGTCTGATGAGACCAGCTGTGCAGGCCCCTCCTCGCTCTCCCTCGCAGAACTCCGAGCAGCCCAAGATGGCCCCTTGCTGGACACTGGCCCTCCCTTCTACCCAGTGTGTGGACAGCAGAGGGGGGCGGCCATGAGGAGGAACCGGGATGCCTCAGCAACCGGCTTGTTTTCTTTTCCATTACAGGCAGTAGGGCTGCTGCCGGCAGTCGCTCCTGGCCCATTTGTTGCTACTGGCATCCCAAGGCCCCGAATTATGATGACTAATTCCCACCGTTTTAGACAGCACGAGGGCCCTCTGTGACAGTGTGCTCCAAGGGGAGCCGGGGTGGAAATCCCCCAGGCAACATCAATTCCAGCTCAGGCTCCTGACTCCCCGAGGGGCAGGGAGTCAGAAGGCTTGGGGAGGAGGTGTCCTAGCCAATCAGAGGATTTCTTCAACCACAGCCAAATGCCAGGAAAATCAGCCACAGGGACACGAAAACCCAGGTTCTTTGTTAGGTAGTGAGTCCTCCATCACCAGGGGTATACAAGCAGACACTAGACGGCCACTTGTCCCAGGTTTATGGGCAGAGGACAACACCAGGTGGCTTTTTGTGTTTATCTCAAGTCCGATGCATGGATTCATTCTAGTCCCCAGGACAAAGAACAAGTTCATTCCCTTACAGTTTAACTTACAGCCCAACTGCGTCCTGTGGTACAAAGTCAAATGCATACCAATATGCAGTTTAACACACCATTTTAAAGTCGGCCATCCAGGCACTGTTTAAACAGAGAACTGCTGTAAAGGATTTGGCCTCTTTCCCAGCCGCCCTTCCCTGATGAAACAAGGTTCCTGGCCCCTACTTTGGCCTTCCAGTAGAGGACATAAGGGAGAGAGCGGTCGATAACCATTTGCCAAACAAATGCATGAGAGGGAGGGCTTCTGAGGCAGGTGTCGGGCTGCCAGCGTGATTCGGCCTCTGGGTAGGGGTCCCGAGTTTTCTCTTCCCATGCAGGGGCCATATCCTGCAGCCAGGAGAAACACCAAACTGTGTCACCCATCTGGCCACAGCCAGAATGTTCCAGACTCCCCAGCTGAAGCTAATGGGTGCACAGGGTGAGGAAGAGAGGGGTGCAGGGCAGAGAGCCACAGAAGGGAGCAGCGACGCCCCCAGCCCCCTCTTGTGTGGGGCTTTGACGCATACCAGCTGTGCCCCAGGCAAGAACGACACTCGGCCTTGTGGTAATTAGCACGAGGCCCTGATCAATAAGTTATTTTTTGCTGTCAGTAATTAATAATTACAGCTTAGCCACACCATGTAATTAAACTTTCATCCCGCTCCCTCGCGTGCTGTTTGGCTTTTATTGTGATTAGCTCCCAGCACTAAACTTTCTCCCTTTGGAGCCTTCAGGAGCCTCCAAGGCTGGGCTTCTCAACACTGCCCGTTCCACTCGCACGGCCTTCTGCCCCTCCCCAGCCCCAGGCACCGTTCTCGGGAAAGAACCTTCTGGACCAGCTGGCTGGGCTGCTACTGCCCTCCTTCCAGCCCCTGGGCCTCCTCCGGATGTCCACCAGCAATTAATTTTCGTGGCACCTGAAGAGTCTTTTGAGAATCCGGCCAAAATGCAGCCATCCAGGCTTACCCAGATGTTTCCAGACCGAGCACCTGGGAGGGGAGCCCGACACCACGGAAGGACCATGGCAGACAGAGTGATACAGCCTCGGAAGAAGTAGGAGGTAAAAGAAGCGTCTCGGGTGAGGAAAAGACATGCAAGGCCTTTCTGGTGGGTGGCCAGAGCTAGTCCTCACGGTCCTCCGGCTTATGGTGTGAGAACAATCATCATCGTCATGGTAAAAACAATTACACTCGATTATGCACCTTCTAAGTGCCAGGCACTTGCTAAGTCTCCACCAAAAGACCGGCAATCCCCTTTCCTACAGCATCACTGCACTGAGTTCCGGAAGTGCGTGTGAATTTCCAGGGAAATGATTAAACGGTGGCTTTCCATATACGCAGGTGGCCTTGCCTGGGTCCGGCAGCTGAAAACACTAGCCAAAGTCTAGCCCAAATCCAGCGGCAGCCAAGGTGAGGTCTGTTGCAGGGAGGAAGGCCACCTCATCCCTCACTCTATGTCATGACTGGAGAATGTGGTTCACGGGCTCAGAAGGGACAAACAGTGCCAGTGGCTTCAACTATCCCAGAGGACCAAGGGCAAGGCTGCAAACTCAGACGCCAAGGAGAAACTCCATCCTCCAACCCCCAGAGCAGACAGGAAAGGACCCCCGAACCTCTGTGGCCTGTCCCTGCCCCTCCCCCAACCCCCTACGTGCAATCAGCACTGCCCTCGAGTCCAGGCAAGACCAAGTTCCCACAATCCCCTGCACAGTCTGCCACCAGGAGACAAATCCGGGGTACCCATGGCCGCTGGAAAACACTCGTTTGGAGCCAGAGAACACAAATGGAGCAGCAGGGGACGGGGCAGCCTCATTCAGAAAGGCAGCAAACAAGAGAACCAGAGGGGGAGGGAATCAATCAGAGAGCTTCATCGGTGATGACAGGGTGAGCCCTCCAGCAGGAGGACAGAGACGGGAGGTGGCCGGACCTTAACTTCCACTGGACTGCTCAGTCTTGGCCTCAAGTGGATAGGACAGTATTGGCTGGGACATGACAGAGGCTTGATGACCCAGGAAGGGCCTTCCCGAGCCCCAGGGACTCTTTATGGGCCTGGGCTTGCACAGGCAAGAACGAGTGAGCCACCTGCCCCTGGAAATCATACCACTGCCACTACCACTGTCCGTAGAGTAATGAAGCCAGATGCCTCCAGACGGGCTGACACCCCCAGAGCCCTCCCTGTCCCCTGGCTTTCAGCTAGCCCCGGGGCATCTCAGAGCAAATCTGTGAGATGCCGCAGGGCAGACTGCACCCCCATCCTGTTCTGTGGCCTCGAGGTCCTCTCAGGACCCTTAGAAGAAGGGCCAGGGCCCTAGCAAACCCACCGCAGCTGTGGATGGTCCCGGTTCCAAGAAAGACAAGGGCCCAGAACTCACCTGGTCCCTGACTCTGCCCCCAGATCAGCCAGCAGCCTTAGGGCAAGTCATTTAATGCCTCTGGACCTCAGTTTTCCTATCTGTTAAATGGTTTCTAGAGTAGGCCGACCTCTAAGGTGCACGTCTGCTAGAAGATTTTATGATGATCATAAAACTAATAATAACTTTTATTACCTTACATTTACAGGGCCCCTTACAAAATTTCTAAGTGCTTTAACGTAAATTACGTTGTAAAATCCTCCCCTCAACCCCGTGAGTGAGAGCTGATACTCTCATCTCTTTGATCTTGGCTCTCTGGACTGCCTGACGCTGGGCGCAGTGGGGTCCCTTCACCCGCCCGCCGCCCATCCGAGACCCCAGAGCTGGGGTGGGGCGGGTTCGAGATAGAGCCTCCGCATTCCCGCGCCCCTGGTGGGTCCAGGCATGCTCCAGAGCCTGGAAGGGGGAGGCCAAGCCCCGCCAGTCCTGAAGCTTGGTCCAGGTTTCGTCTCCCTCCGCCCCCAGCAGGCGCCGCTCGGACACCGCTGGCACCACTGTCTGGATCTGCGAACCCCAAAGACAAGGAAGCGCCGGTGCAGCCGCCCTCCCCCGCCGGGACCTGCCGGAGAACTGGGGCTGGGGGCGGGGGGTGTCCGGGCATCCGCCCTCTGGAGGGGCGCAGCGCGGATCACACCTCCCCTACCCTCCTAACGCTCCCACCCCCGCCCCAAAGCAGCCCTTCTCCACCGCGAGGCTGCTCCAGGCAGCTACAGGTCAGAGACAGGAGCGGCCGGCGGAGGGGGAGGCAAAGGCAGGATGCTGCGTGTGTCTGGGGGCGGGAGGGGAGACGCCTCAAACCCTCCCCCCGCACCACCCCGCGCTGGGTCCGCGGTCGCACGCGCGACACGGGCTCGAGGCCCCTCTCCGCCGAGCACCCCCAGCCCCGGCGGCGGCCAGGCGGCCAGGCCCGGCAACTGCCCTCCCGGGGCGACCAGCCCAGCTCCCCGCGCCCGACTCGGGCTCCTGCCCACCGCCCTCCCGCCCCACTCCCTCGGCCCCGGGCGGCCCGCGCCTGCCCGGCAGGGCCTGGCTCTTCCCGCGGACCCCAGGCGGGGACTCGGAGCCGGAGCTGAGGAGCTCGGGGAGGCGGGCGCTGAGCCCGGCACCGAACGGCGCGCCCTCCCACGCCGGCCCGAGGGCACCCACGGCGGGAGGGGGGTGCTACCCCTCACCTCACCCCGGACGACGCCTCCCTCCAGGGACCCCCGCCTTCCCTCTTCAGGAAGCCACAAGTCTCAGAAAGACGGCCCCACCCCCCGAAGGAGAGCCCCCAAACTGAAGGGGGGTGTCTTGAAACTCCCTGGAGAGGGCTCTGCCCAGGCTAAGCCCCGTGTCCAGAAGGGCATCGTGTGGCCAGAGTGCCCCCCGCAACCCCCTCCCCAGCCCCACATGGGGGTGGCCCTCCATACCTTGGGCTCCGGTCGCACGGATCCGGTGCAGGGCCAGCAGCGTCCATATCAGCAGCCCCCACATGGTGATCAGCTTTGGGGGGGTGGTGCTCCGCACTGTTTTATAATCCGGGGGGGTGGTCCTGGAACCCCGCGGCTTCGTCCCGGGAGTGTCCACGCGGCTCGGGCCGGGGCCGGTATATGCCCGGGAGGGGCGACGCCAGCGACCCCAACCCTTCCTTCTCGTCAGCGGTCCAAGTCCGATCCCGGCGGCGCGCCCGGAAGGCGAGGGGCGAGCGAAGAGAAAGAGGAAAAGCCCGCTCTCGGATTCGGGGCTCCTCCCTCCCCGAGCACCCCAACTCCGACTTCTCCGAGGCGGGGCGGCCTCCGCGAGCCGGCCGGGTCGCGGGCCGCGCTCCGGAATAAACCGGCAACTTCAGGAAACTTCCTCCCGTGGCCACGTTGCCCGCCCCCCGCCCCCTCCCCGCCCCCTGGTTGGGTTCTCCGGGCGGACGCAGTCACCGCCGATCCCGGCGTCGGGGGCCCGGGGCCGGGCGGGAAGCGAGCGCGGCGGCCGGTGCGGACGCGGGGCTTCTTTCAGGGGCGCGGGCTTCGGGGGGCGCGGCTAGCATAGCGGTCCGAATCTCCCCGGAGCTTAAGTTTTCTTCTCTCTAACTTTGCAGGCGGCATCTGGCGGGGCCGAGCCGCCCCTCTCGGCTCCACCGCCCCGGCGCCCGATCCGGGGACGCTCGGTCCCTCCCTGCGGCGCCGGGCCCGGGCGCGCCCTCGGCTCCGCGCCCAGCCGGCTAGCAAACTTTGCGGGTCCCGCGGCCCGGCGCGCAACCCCGCGCGCCCATGTCCGTGCTGGTTGCGGGGCGGCGGGGACGGCTGCTGGGCTGGGCGGCCCGGGCTGTCGCCGGCACCCGGGCACGGAGCCTCCTGCCGGCCGACTATGGAGCCCCGCGGCGCTGCCCTCCGCCGCGCCCTGGCCGGAGCTCTTCGGCGAGACGCGCGGAGAGCCCGGCGGGCAGCCCCGGCTCCGGGTGCGCGCGCCTCCTCGGACGCCCGGCGCTCGCCGGCCGCCCGGGCCCGAGGAGCAGCG